>WUAW01038016.1:0-19472 GCA_017165845.1 Thaumetopoea pityocampa | reverse complement strand
TTCTATAAAGTGATTCTCGTGTATGTATTTTATAAAAACGATGTATATATTAAATGTATTGTAAATATTGTTATCAACAATAAAAAAGTAAGACCCATAAACAATAACGAATTGTTTATGGCGCATTTATCTGTCTGTTAGTGGCGGTTCGACGAGGCGGGCAGGCTCAAATGTCGCCATTTATGTAGCAATACCAGATCAAATGCCCTGGAAGTGATACGCTATGGCACCGTTTAGAGTTTATTACTTACTACACTACATAATATACAATGTATTGCGACCTGTACATATATTTATTACATCAGAATACCGAATTTGTCAACAGAAAACAAAAAAAAAGACACTCGTTTTTTTTAAATTTTGATTTGACTATGGAAAAGTTATATTTTACTTAATGGTCATATGGAGTTTTGGCGGCAACCCGAGTGAAGCGTCACTTGAAGTTTTATTTTAACGTTTTATATTAGTTTATTGTGATGTTTAATATATAAATATATAAATCATGAACAACATTGAAACATTGGAATAAAACTGTGACTAACATAGCAAAGTGACCGTATTTTTTCAAGACAATAATTCTGCGGAAACTCATGCCCAGTCAATGTGGTATTCGTCGGATTAATATCAAAACTCCAAAAAAGCAATAAAATGAGATACACCAGCATTTTATTAACTTATGAAAATAATATAATTACGAAGGACAACGCTGTATGAGCTTAGATCCGTTTGCCATCTCTTTAAAAAGGGAAACTTGAAAAAGATACAATGGTCATATTTAGGTAATTTAAAATGTATTTTGTAACAATTTATTATATAATTCATTTGTGACATAAAATCAGTAAATCAGCGTGATGGATGTGATCCTTTAAATATTTTGACTAACGAAATTACCAGAATTGCTCTACAATACGTTCCCTAAGTTTTCCGTGGGCACGCAGTGAGGAACTTTAACACCTTTGAACCTTATATGGCGGCGTCGTGGGTCGCCACCCGACACGACTCACTTTCCTCGGGGAGTGAAAAGTGGTCCACAGATAGACACATCTCTAGATTAAACGATCGTAGCAAGTGGAAAGAAGTGGTCTCTGCCTACCACAATTCTTCGGTGGTATAGTGGTCAGTATACCCGCCTGTCACGCGAGAGACTGGGTTTGATTCCTCGTTGGAGAACCAGTGAAAAAGGCGTGATTGTATATACGTTCCCTACAAAATGTGTTTTTTGGTTTGTTCTCACTATTACATATCAAAGCTTTTTGCACGCATGTTGCTTATACGCGTGCAAAAAGCTACAAAATTAAAAAGCTATAAAATGGTACTGCTATTTTTATTACAGAAAATGTACAAATTCTTTGGGATAATATATGTGTAATTCTATAGTCTTTTAGATAATTTTGACTATTGTACGAGTATATAAAACATTTCGAATTCTGTTGTTTCAATTTTAACAAAATACACAAATATACTAGTATTTGTAAGAATATTTCGAAGAGACTTTAAAGCATATATTACTATGCGCTTTCCATATTGTTGGATTGCCTTCAATTTCCTGTTGCTACTGCCTCATGGACTGCATCAATAATGTCATATAATAATGCATCCAGCATCCGAAGTGGAACGACAACAATTTGAATTTTATGTGAATGCTGTCAAAGGGCAATTTCCTTTTGAATAATAACATTCACTGGACAAGTAATAGGTTCGCTGTAAGCTTCACTTGGATGTGAAAAACGAATGAGTTTCTCCTTCACTTTGTTTTAATAATGTAATATGTATCAAACATCGAATATAATGAGAAATATTGCATCATCTAAATCACTACGATGTAGTTCATAAAATATGTAAAATGGAGAAATTCATAAGATTGTCAAACAATAATAAAAATAGCATAACAATGATTTTCACAATGAAATACAATATGGGTACAATTGGAATTGTATCTATCGATTGCAAATTTTACAGAAGTTCCTAGTTTTATGTTGAATGTTAGGAAATGATTGAGTTCTACTCTTAAACATTTTTTTTTTCATAAAATAATTGAAGCTAGCTTTTGCTCGCAGTTTAGCCCGCGTGAATGTCAGTTTTTCGCTACATGGGAAATCCCGAAACAATGATTGATTTATATAAAAAGTAAAAAACTACTTTTACTTGAGCTCTCGTAACTTAACGGTGGCTATTAAAACAGGGATCAATATGTACATTCATTTGTACTAGAACTATTTTGAATAGACCTTTAAGACTGTAAGAGTTTGACCCAGATCTACCCGCTGGTTTTTCGTGGAGTTCGAACAAACAAACATTGACAGATTTTGTTTCAGAAGCCCTTAATTAGTCGATCTGAGTAGTTACAAAATTTGACATTTAATAATGTTATAACGGTATAGATGATGGCTATGACAACACTTATGAATAAAACATTATCAAAAAAAATCCGACTGCGTGAAAAATGTATTTTTTTTTTATAATTTTGATATACCCAGTGTCAGTTAAGACGAATCTAACGACGCTTCTCAAGCTAAAATACATCAAGCCGTTTAGGCTACAGGGCGTGCCAAAAAAATATACACACATACATACACTCGAAAAACATAACCCTCCTTCTGGCGCAGTCGGGTAAAAATATAATCAGAGCATTTACCGACGTATAGATAGATTTGTCTATGAAGTGGCTCCTTACTTTTATTATTATGGGTAGCGTCGCGGAGTGCGAGAGTCTAAAACTAATATTAGTTTTACGTATACATCTATCTTATATCCCCCTCCTGATCAGGGGAGGTCCGTGCCCCTGTAGTGGGGACGATATGGACTGGGGATGATACATCTATCTTCTATACTATTATAAAATTCTTAAATGTCAAATTTTCAAAAATCAAAGACATTTAAAAACGAACTACTCAGATCGATTAATTAAGGGCTTCTCAACCCAAATCCCTCGATGTTTGTTTGTTTGTTTGTTTGTTTTTTTATTTGTTTCTTTTTTTGTTTGTTCGCGCTTCACGTAAAAATCAGAGTGTAGATTTTGACTAACTGTTACAGTCTTAAGGGTACTATTCCGACTTAATTAATGCGGCATGTTTCATCAAAATAAGTAAGTAGGTCAAATAAAAGTGGTTCATAGATTTCTATATAATATTATAAAATTATTAAATGTAAAATTTTCAAAAATCAAATATATTTAAAAACAAACTACTCAGTTCGACTAATTAAGGGATTCTGTAACTAAATCCATCGATATTTGTGTGTTTGTTCGAGCTGCACGCAAAAACCAACCTACAGACTTTGATTAAACTGTTACAGTTTTAAAGGTACTCCGGCTTAGTTAATGCGGCATGTTTCATCAAAATCGGTCCAGTAGAATTGAAGATATAGCTTGATCCCTGTTTTAGTAGTCTCCGCTTAGATACGAGGGGCAAGTAAAAATGGTTTACGGCTTTTTATATAAATCTATGATTGTGTCGGGATTTCCCATAAAGCGGAAAACCGACATTCACGCGGGCAGAGCCACGGGCAAAAGCTAGTTTTATATAAATCTATGATTGTGTCGGGATTTCCCATGTTACGGAAAACCGACATTCACGCGGGCGGAACTGCGTGCAGAAGCTAGTGCATACATACAATCCAGCTTTCTTCCTAGCTCTCGGGCGGGTAATCGAACATCGATCTTTCGCGTGCCAGGTGCGGATACTGACCAGTATATTACCGAATACATGGGGTAGGCACAAACCACTTCTTTCCACTTGTTACGAGCCAAATATCCGTAAACCACTTTTCGCCTCCGCGGGAAATGAGACATGTCGGGTGGCGAACCACGACACCGCCATTTTATGAGCTTCAAAAGTGATTAAAGTTGCTTATTGCGTTCCCACGGGAAAAGGATGACATTCCTATGTCATCCTTTTTTCGTCTTGAACAAAGAATGTGGAATTTGGGAAAAGGACTATAAGATATAGGATACTACTATCTCGGAAGGCGTAAGAAGAGACAGTAGTAGCTCAGGAGGCTGGGGTCGCTTACCTGTATACCTAAGTCCATTTTTCGGACAGGCTAAAAGACTAAGTACTCCCAGACCATATCTTATATCTTCTCTTCCCCTTAAAAAGCTTTATATAAGACGCCAAATGATTCACCAATAATAATAGTATTCTGGTAAATATTTATGGTAGAGCAGAGTAAGCCGTTAATTAAATAACCTGACAATCGGCCACAAAAATCTTACTTCGGGAGTTTCGTCGCCAAATAACGAAGAGGAAATTAAAAAAAAAAAAACGGCGCACCGCGATCCCTCCCAAATTATTTGGGAAGGAGAGCGATATGAAAAAGATAGATAAGAAAATTATTCGTCCGACTCGAACGGTTTCCGGCGACCGCCCGCAATTTATTCCTCTCACAAACAAGAATCGCGCTGATTCAATATTGACGCTAGCTCGAGCTAGTACCTAGACTATTCCCCGGTGCTTCAGATAGCGTCTAACTCTGAAGATACGACTTTGTAGCCGCTTTTTATATTGCAAGTATACCGGGGTATCCCGACGAATGGCTCCACCCCATTTGTTTGTTTATCGAATGCCACCGAGATGCGAGGCGTTGCGTACGGGTGGGGGCATACCTTTATTTGTTTTTAACATCCCCCATTTCCCCGAAACTTAAATGCGTACATTTAATAAATAAACATTCACACATCTGCCGTCTACTTGTAGCTATTCATATTAATCTATCTCCGTTATCTCTTCTATTATCACTTTACTAAATTCGTACTAGAAGGACTAAACTTTTCACTGTTGCCTATGCTATGTTGAGACTGAAACAAGACTCACCCGGTCTTAGTCTTGCACCGGCACATCCAGTTTTAGTATTGGTATTGTTCTTGTATGCCCAGTCTTGTATATTGCAAGTTTCATAAGCCCTGTGAGACCTAATCAATTTTTATCGAACTAGGATTTATTCTTATTAAATGACAAAGCAGGGCTGCATAGTGTTTATATAAAACTAGTTAAAATCTGTGGCTTCTTTATGTGAAGATTCATAACTTGTCTCCATACTTCGTATCGTATCTCTCTCTGAAAGTCCTGCATGCAGGACCAAGTCTGTTTTTTGGAAAGCAAAAAGAATTGTTTTCTGCATTTTTAATAATTCGTTTTTTTATATATTAAACACATATTCGATATGTGTCTTATTATGAAACAAAAGCAAACATGCTATGCGCATGTTTAATGGGGATATTAAAATATATATTAAGAAGTTGATGTTTTCGATAGACCTACCTACCAACTCTCTACAGTACCAGTCGCATATCCAATGCAGAATATATGGTTTTTGCGATAGTTATCGTTAATGATAGCTATGTCGATACCGGTACTGATTTCTCAAGTAATGTATTCAATATATCTGTATCTACATGCTACATCGTTATCATAAATATTTTGAGGGTGGATGGTAATTTTATGGACGTTGCTTTCGTTTTTCCTTCAAGTCTCACAGTAAGTGAACGCCACTGAATGTTCTCGGAGTATTGTACGCTCGACACGTTGTTTTATTTACCGTCTATGTGCCTCGTGTGCACTTATGTTCATCCGTATTCAACGCGATCCCATTCCTGTTCGCAGGCGTGTTCAGGATGAATTTACACTACTACAAATTTTTTGACTCTTAAATGTTCGTGTATTTTTTTTGTTTTTTAAAGACACCTCCCGCATTAATTCCTGTGTCGCGGGGACTTTACAAACATTCAAATAACGGGAACACAGAACACCCAGACTCAGAACAACAATTTGTGGATTACAGAAAGTTGTTGTCCCGTGTGGGGATCGAACCCACAACACAGCGACAGCGCAGTGGACGCTTAAACCACTGCGCTATCCGTGCAGTCAATTTCTTTAACTCGGTTCATTATCAGCCCATAGAACTTCACTTTTGGACATGAGCTTCCTCAATAAAAGGAAGGGGTTTGACGTAATCTTTACCCTTGGTAAGCGTCTAGAACAGAGGTTCCCAGACTTTTTTTTCTCATAGACCATTTTCAAAATTTAGCTGGTTCCGATGGACCCCCCGCAGCTACATTTCTACCATATTCCCAAAACTCGACAAAAAATGTGAAGATTAGATCTAACTATGGAAATTTGCGTACGTCAACGTAGACCCCCGTCGAATCTCCCGTGGACTCCTGGGAGTCCACCTTGAACACTTTGGGAACTAAGGGTCTAGATTATGGCAGTAGTTGTTGGTTAAAACATAAGGCACATTGACCTGACACATCCCTCAGCCGGTCCTCGTAGCACTCACTCACTCACTCACTCACTCAGAAGATATGGAATGACGTTATTATTATGTCGGCATCACACAACAATATCTGTCGATATGTTGTGTTTTTTGGTTCATCCCAGTCTCCAAATGTCCTCGAACCTCCACATAGATGATACCTTGGTTTTTCTCTATTAGTCGCCTGACACCAGCTACATTTTTAATTTTACTATGACTACAAACAGTCATATATATTTTACAGTATGCTTTAATAGAAAATGTAAAGTCTAGACTTAAATTACCAAAGAGATAATAATTTTACTAAATCATTTATCAACCAGCTTTTGCTTCCGGCTCCGCCCGCGTAAATGTCTGTTTTCCGCTACATGGGAAATCCTGACACAATCATAAATTTATATAAGAAGCCTTAGAACCACTTTTACTTGAGCTCTCGTACCTTAACGGCGGCTACTGAAACAGGGATCAAACTGTATCATCAATTCTACTAGACCGATATTGATGAAATATGCCGCAGTATTTAAGTCAGAATAGTACTTTTAACGGAATAGTACTTTAGCGCAGCGTATTAGTAGGCTGAAGTGGCAATGGGCAGGGCACATAGCACGAACAACCGATGGCCGTTGGGGCCGCAAGGTGTTGGAGTGGCGGCCACGAACTGGAACGCGAAGCGTGGGCAGGCCTTACACAACGTGGACTGACGACCTGGTTAGGGTTGCGTGAGGCCGCTGGATGAGGGCGGCGCAAGACCGATTTTTCTGGAAATCTTTGGGAGAGGCCTGTGTTCAGCAGTGGACGTCTTTGGGCTAAAATGATGATGATGATGAGTACCTTTAAGACTGTAATAGTTTTTATCAAAATCTACCCGCTGGTTTTTTTATGAAGTCCGAACAAACAAACGAACATCGAGGGATTTGATTTAAAAGATCTTAATTAGTCGATCTGAGTACTTTATGGTTATTTATCTTAGATTTTTGAAAAATCGACATTTAACAATTTTATAATAGTATAGATAGATGAAATTTAGACGGTAAGACTAAATTTCGTATATTTATAAATATTATAAGTACAAAAATATACAGAAAATATAAGAGGAATTGCGGCCGGCGTAATGAGCACCCCACCGACCGACAAGGGTGCACCCTGCTTAGAATATTTATAGCTTTAAATTAATTATTGTATTATTGTTATTATCTGTATGTAATGTAAATAAAACTATATTAAAGAATTCTAAATTAAATAATTCTTTATTAAACATGTTGCCGATAGGATGAAGAAAGACATTTTGTGTATAATCTTTATATAATTGTGGAGGAACAGACAGTGATGATGTACATGAAGGGTGTAATGATAGACGAACTTGGGTTGAAAACAATAGTTTGGAAGAAGCTAAGGTGTCTATGTGAGAATTAAGAATTTTAAACAGAAAGATTGACAACAGATAGATTATAAGCATTTTTGAAAGGCTAAGCAATTTATGTCCACTCAAGCTTTCATCATATGAATCATGAGCATGTGTGCAAATATTTGAGTTGCAGACATCGCAATTTAGGGCCGATCTTTATCAATCTCATCATGGAGTGAAATACGGCCAAAATTCAAATTCAACATATCGACTCACCTTGGTGCTCAGATGAGGTGCTTTCCTCGCCGAAGCATTTTGAAGACGTGCATTGCAGTCTTGCGGAGAAAGGTAACTTTTAAAATCATAAAAAAATATCGCCCTAAAATCTTTTCGGGTCAGTTTCATTTTCGGTATGGAGGAAGAAATTCAATTTATGATAAAAATAATGGACAAGCGATTCCCTGCCAAAAATATATTAAATACTAAAAATAATAATCTGGATAGTTTAATACACATTGATCTTATCCCAAACTAGGATTTAATATAATTATCTTGGGTACTAGACAATGATACACTTACTTATATAGATAAATACGCTCATGAGTCGGATACAAACATTTGTGCTTATCACATTATAGCAACGTTTGTCCCTACCAGGTTCGAACCCGGACTCATTGTCATAGAAAGCAGGGCCACTACCACTACCAATCAGACACCAAAAAATAAAGTAGATAAAATCAATAAAAAAGAGACCGCGGCTAGCCTGCCCCGTAGCCAAGTTGACATTCGACAATCGTTATCGCTAATAGAAAGGGAAAAATGTATTGGAATGACACTTCTACTCGATAAGTCACGTGTGACTTGACGATTACAAGTGTCATTCCAATACATTTTTTCGTTTCTGTTAGCGATAACGATTGTCGAATATCAACTTGACTAGGGGGGCTGGTTCGCGTAAAAGGTGCTGGTCGCTATTTGGCACAACGTTTAGCAATATCTATACAACGAGGAAATGCGAGTGGCGCAATGGGCACCCACCGACCGAGAAGAGTGACTTCTTAGAATATTTATTACTATAATTTGTTTTATTATTATTATCTCTATGTAATGTAAATAAATAAATTAAGTTTTATATATACATATTTTTTTATATAACATTCGTAACTTAAACGGTAGTTAGGAATTTCAGTGCGTAATCAAGTTAGGTACTTGATACGTTACAGTTATTAATATTTTGTATTAGGAACGTTGATTGAAATTTTCTATTAATTATTAAAGTTATTAACGTTTTGATATTTTGTATTAGGGTATTAGGAGCGTTGATTGAAATCTTCTTATGATATATTTTTCCTTAATCACCATTGATAATTGCACACTCTGTAAGGAAATTGCGGGGAAGAATTGATTGGCGCATTATCCTGTCTGATTGTCGATGCTCTCAAATGGATAAATCGCTTAAAATCAACGATAATCCTCACAAAAAGAGATCAAAAGCAGCAATTTTAGAGATAGATCTTGTATTACGAGTATAAATAATAAAAATGAGACATTTAACATTTATATTTAATATTTGTGAATTAAATAATACAGTAAATGGATTATTAATAAAACACCAATCTAACTCTTGTTACATAGTACACTGAAAACGATTCAAATAACACTTAAGGCAAAAACAAAAAGAGGCTCATTAGATCAGAGCAGATTAAACCCGTTTTAATTAAAACTAAGAAGTCAATAATCCATTTAAGTACTTAAACTGATATCAATATTGTTTTTGATTGTCCTTCATTATATTATTAGATAATATATTCTATTGAAATTGAATAATCTCAAATATATTTTCCGTTTCTCAACTTTGTTCATTTCTTCGGTCAGGTGAATCCGATCATCACAACCTTAGATCATATATCTATGTATATTAGATAATAGATCAATGATCACAACAGAATTATATTTTTATAAAAGTGTACTAGTTTTTGTCCATTACGTGAGAAATCTCGAAACAATCATAGATTTATATAAAAAGCCTTAGAACTACTTTTACTTGTTCTTGTAGCTAAACAGCGACTACTAAAATAGGGATCAAGCTGTACTGTCAATTGTACTAGACCAATTTTGGTGAAACATACCGCAATACTTAAGTCGGAATAGTACCTTTAAGAGTATAACATTTTGACCAAAATCTACCCGCTTGTTTTTGCGTGTAGCTCGGGGATAAAGTTGTATTTTCAATTCTACTGGACCGATTTTAATGGAATATATTACAGTGTTTAAGTCGGAATAGTAACTTTAAGACCGTAATAGTTTGACCAAAATCTACTGTCTGATTTTTGCGTGTAACTCGAACAAACAAACAAACAAACATTGTCGGATTGGTTTCAGAAGCCTTTAATTAGTGGATCTGAGTATTTTTCTTTTTTAAAAATTTTGATTTACGAAATTTGATATTTAAAAATTTTATAATAGTATAGATACTAAGTGGAAATATTAAATCTTTACAATTAAATTTCAAGGAGAAGGGAGTCTCTGAATTCCAGGAACAATAAATCTAAATCATTAGTCAACACCGAACCTGTGCCTATGAAACCTCCTCCCGTTCTGACTGGTGACTATACCTATGTTCACGTATAGCCGCGGTGAGGGTTCTGCCGTAAAGGGCGCTGCTTGTGACATATGAAAACTGCATCAATCATAGAGGAAGCACAATGGCGTTTTTATCGAAATCTCGGCTCCAGTGGGATTTGTCTCGATGGCTTTTTTATCACATTAGTGAGACCCTACAACGCTCTTATTTTTTTCCTCAAACAATTAACATAATATTCTGCACAAAGGGAAATTGTATTTTTTAATTCTTATCTATATTTTAGATTTAATTAAATTTTTATGTCTATTATGATTCGAATGACGTAAAAATATATCGGGCAAATGTGAGTGAAAATATCGGAAGAGGGCGCTCAGAAAAATCTACCTTGATCAAATCAACAAGTTTTCAAACATAATAAGTTCGTAACACCTTTGATCGACGTAAGTGTATGAAAAGATGTATAGATGTGGATGAAGCGAGAGAGGTGTCAGGACCTTAGTATGTGGCGGACTGCGGTCTCTGCTTACTTTTATAGAATTCCGGAGTGTGTGTATGTTTGTATATTTTATAAAAAAAATGTTTTAATGAACATATAATATATTCTGAACATTTTCGCACACATTGATCTAGCTCTAAACTAGGATTCTCTGTATTTTGAGTAAATCAACAATATACATAGTGATGTACCTATATAATTCATAAATAATAAGGCCACCCAAATTATAATCACTATTTCTAGTGTATTATGTTTGTAAAATATGTTATATTGGTGTGCAGTAATGAGTAATGTATTCATCATCATCATTATTTCAGCCTATAGCTGCTGTCCACTGCTGAACATAGGCCTCTCCAATCGAACTCCAGCGCGACCGGTCCATAGCCACCTGCATCCAGCGAGACCCAGCGAACCTCAGCAATGATGGATCTTCTGGAGTAATGTATTAGATTCTAATAATCACAAAAATGAATACTTGTATGACTCGGATACACACATTTGTGCTTAACATATTGTACAAAGTTTGCCCCTACTGAAATTTGAACCCGGAATTCATTGACAAAATAACCAGGGTTATTACCACTGTGCCAACCAGTTAAGCACATTAACGTGTTCAGTCATCAACGTATACATGATACCTGTTATCATACTTTTTAGATCTTTAATAACTTATTAAATATCTTTCCAATTTTCTTTCATAAGCCCAGGGTAGCTATCCATAATAATAAAATTATTTATCAAGGTGGGCATTAAATCCGAGAATTTAAGCAATCGACAAGCGAAGAATTGTTTGTCAGTCTCCCGGATTTCTCGTAGGCCCCTTCTAGGACAGTAGTCTAAGAGGTGGGAGGACTTCAAATACTGTTCTTTCTAATCCATGGACGCCCCTTTAGGAACTTTCTTCTCATCAGTTGACGGTGCTGCGTGCTAAGTGTTCTGGTAATAGCCATTTTATTTTAGTCAAACTGTTACAATCTTAAAGGTACTAACAGCTAATCCGGCTTAAATAATGTGGCATGTTTCATCGAACGTCCAGTAGAATTGAAGATACAGCTTGATCCCTATTTTAGTAGCCGCCCTTAAGGTACGTGAGATTAAGTAAAACTGGGTTAAAGGCTTTTTTATAAATCTATACGAATGTTTCGGGATTTCCCATGTAGCGGAAACCCGACATTGAGCCGGTTAGAGCCGTGGGCAAAATTTCGTAGTTAAATATGTTTAGAGTTTTTCTAGTGTAATAGATTATTATTCGTCTTACCGTCCTTATTACGTTTTCAGCAGCGAGTAAAACGACTTATATAGTCTAAACAACGCTTATTAGGATTTTGTTTCCTACGTCATAAACACAAGCATTGATAAATAAAAAATAAATAAATAATAGTCCTAATGAATTTCAATATAGGTACTAATTTATCATCACAAGTTTTTATAGAGATAATATTTTTGTATTATAAAACGAAATATCCATGCGAGCGAGGAACCACAGGCAACTGATAGTATAACTAACAGTGAAATTTATTTTAATACAAATTTTTAGAAAATTTTATTATGTTCGTAATTTTACGTAACACTTATTTCATTTTATAATTTCATTATAAAAGCTCACCAGAGGACTTGTAGATTAGGATTAACATAATGTCAGATGACTAAATGTATTTTTTTCTAAAAGCTCGTAATAGCTTCATTATTATTTAAAAAAATGACACCAACAATTCCCATCACGCGATTATAGAAATTGATGGATAGTTTTTTTTTTAATTGTTAGTGAAACGCCGTAGCCTTAAAATATTTGAAACAAAAAAAAAATACATTTACTTATATATAATCTATAGTTTGGGAGTTTTGGCGACAACCAGAGTGAAGCGTCACTTGAAGTTTTATTTTAAGGTTTTATATTAGTTTATTGTGATATTTAATATATAAATTTGGCGTTGTTTCCTGTATTAATCGTCAATAATCGTGAACAATATTAAAATATTGGAATAAAACTGTAAATAACTAAGTGACCGCATTTTTTCAAGGCAATAGACCCGCGGATATTTGCCTGGTCAAAGTGGTATTCGTCGGATTGATTTCAAAACTCTGAAAAAGCAATAAATATGATACACAGATATTTTATTGTTAACTTGAAGAATATTATGTAACTTCGAAAATATATCCACTGGGCCTAGGCGTCTGCCTATGTCCACTATGTCTATAGTGCGAATATGCAGCCGATTGCCACTATGAGAAAAAGAAGATGAACTAAGAAAGAAGAAGAAGACATCAAACGCACCTTTCCGTAAATTATGAGACCTTTATTAGAAAACTTTTTCACATATGTAATTGCTCCGGAATGATAACTCCAAAATATTAGAAAAATCACAATCGTATTAACACCAGAACTTCCCAGAATCTTCCTAGTGTATTGCAAGAGTTTGTGTTATTTATACGACCTTGATGGCCGGCTTAACCATTCTCACATGGAAGATAGTAGACATCATCAGGAGAGTATTCCTAGGTGGGCTTGGATGCAGAAAAGGTGAGTGGATAATTTTATTCCTACATTATCGACAAGTATAGGGATACCAAGGATTTTCTTGATAGTCATTACCTAGCTAGAATAAACTAGTAAGCGAGTATGGCAATAAATTACATATAGTATGGCACAATGGCAACTAATTACTTTTTCATTATTTTGCCTAAAGTACAATATAGTAGGTGTTGTAGGTAGGTATAATATATTATTAATTTAAACGTTGAATGCGCAAACATTTTTAAAATTTAAAAAAAGAACACAGAACGAGCCCGTTTAAATTGGCGCGAATGAGAATTGGATAATATTTTGTGGAAGTTTTTATAAGTTTATCACAATTTTAAATTGATTAATAAAAATTAAAAGTATAAATTATTAGTTTATCGGATTAAAAAAAAATAACTAAAGAAGCAAAGGTACTGTTTAAAAACGTGTTACGACCAATAACGAGGGAAATATGAACAGGCATATGAGGATTCATCAAATAAAAAACTGGAAAAGAAGCCAATTCTTTCTCAGAATGTCTTTTTAGTATATTTCATTTGTTTGAGTAAAAACGAAAGGTCGTCTACACTGTGTTGTGTATACTTAAAGCTTTAAAGCCACGATATATTTAAATCAAAATGTAAATACTGAGGATTACGCAAACCTAAATACATTTTAAGCGAAATTCAGAGTGATTTATGCTTAAAATATTTTCTAGTTTTAAGCTGTCTTGGTGTGGTGACGAGCTTTAGTGTCTTTGTTAAACAGACCGTTTAAGCTGCGCTCTTGTTTATTGCAGGTTAGATATAGCAATATAAGGATTTTTGGAGGGAGTGTCTAATTGGCTCGTTTCAAAATTTTTAAAGTATTATATATTGCTTTTATTGTATTTATCTATTTTGTATATCATATTTGTATAGAACATATATGTATTTGTATGGAACATGTATCTATTAGTGTATTATAAAAGCTTATATTATATAAGCATGTGTTTCATACTCCTTTATTTTATATTCAGGTATTTCACCTACCTTATGTATCGTCAGCACCATCTGAAGGTCCACTGATAGAAAGCGCCTTAGATATTGGTGCCGATTCTATTGTAACAGAACTTAATTAAATTTAGTCCCTCCATATTTTTTTCTAATGTCAAACATCAACACCAGATAGCGAATATTTATAGCGTGTACCGACCTACGTTTCTGTCTACGTTTTTGCAGAAGTTTCAAAAAATGTTGCATTTTTTGCGTATCCTTAGTCCCTATGTTCCGAGATCGCGTCTAAATCTTTTAATTTTGACGTTTCTAAACGAATCTGACAGCAACCGAAATTGTATACGTAGCTGTCTCATTTTGACGTTTGACCTTGGAAAAATATAGGCAGGGACTAAATTTAGTTAAGTTCTGTTACTACAGAATCAGCACTATTAAGTCCGCCTATATGTTAATAGTGTATGAAGTGTAAATTAATAAATAAATAAATCGCTGATAATAATTAATCCTTTCCAAAATTTTAACATTAAAGATGTATAATATCCAAACCTCGTTTAAAAATAAACAAAGAACATTTTAATTCAGTGGCGTTCACTCTGCGTGCTCCAGGTTGTCGTGACAAAGGCTGGTGTTTACAACGTAATATTCACTATGTAGATCCAGAGACCCGGGGTCGGTGCCAAGAGTCTCGTGCATGCCGCCTGTCTTCTGCACCCGTGCAGAATTATTAGAATAATCCATTCAACTAGGGCGTTTTACGTAAAAAGCTTGGAATTTATTTCATTTAAACGAGCTCACACTTTTCTTAAAGTTCAGCAACGCACCTGCAATCCCTCTACTGTTTCAGGTCTCTGTGGGTAGCTGTGATCACTTACCATCAGATGAGACGCTTGCCCGTATGCCCTTTAATACATGAAAAAAATCAGATACAATTACTGATTTCTTTTATTGTTAAATATATAAAATCGATAGACATAAAAAATATACTAGAAAATTAATGATCTAAATTTAAAATGTGTGTCGATTTCGATTATAGCTACAGATTAGAGGCTCCCAAACTTTTGTCCCATAGATCACTTGCCATGTTCTTTCTGTTTTTGATAGATTAGCCAATATTGAATTAATTAACTATTTTAGCTAATGTTGATTGTTTGCAAATTCATCAATTTTACATGTTTTTTTAACAGTTGGTATAGGGCTCATTCACTTTGAAATACTCATTTTGAAAGATTTAAATTTCTAACTATAGAGAATTTGTCGTCGACACCTGGGGTCAATATACACTTTGGGTATCAATGCAATAGACTGTAATTATTAAGAACAGTTTAATCAAATAAGGAACCGGTAATTAATTTCACAATAAGAAGAAATAAGACGAAAGCTACTAAACAATATTACTTCTGGAGGATTTGAAAGGACGTGGAAATTAAAATTAATTAAAGATAGATTATCATTATAATACCGAGTAGGTTGTGTCAATAAATATGTCGCCATAGAAATATGAGTAGCAATTTGAGCAAAAGCAATTTTTTACGGAACACAAGTGACTGTTCAAAGGTTCCCAAGTACCTTAAGCCTCTCAGACCATCAAAAGATTTCCCAGGGGCCTGTTTAGGGAACAAACATGGAGTAACCTGCTAAACAAAATAGAATATATACGGGCGATCGTTTTAAAATCGCGAACATAATGATACTCACGACGACAGAGAGGGCGCCACTCGAAAAAAAAAACTCGATGCCACGGAAAACACGAAGCGGACGAAGTTTTTACGAGAAAATTTTAGATATAAATTACGTCACATACGTTCTCGGCCGCCATCATTTGGTCTCGGTAAAGTTTCCGGCTGCGTACACTTTTACAATGTTTTGAAAGGCCGTAATTTGTCTTCAGGCTGTGTTGATAGGATTTCACTATACGTTCGTTCTGATACGCTCAGATGTATCGTGTCCATTTTATCAGTGCAACCCTTTTGACAAAACCGGCCCAGCATGAATATAACATACAATGTTTAACGTTACAGTCATCGAATCTTTTTTTTAATCGAGTTCTTTATTTTTATGTAGGTATAGTTCATTTTTGTAAGTATTTATTGTGTATGTGTATGCATATGTGGATGTATATTATAATACATACATACACTTACGCCGATATCCCATAAGGGTGGGCAGAGACCACTTCTTTCCACCTGCTACGATCGTTCAATTTAGCAGAGTGGCTATCGGCAGCTCACATTTAGCTCCCGCGGACAAGGAGATGTGTCGGGTGGCGAACCATGACGCCGCCATTTTATAAGGTTAAAAATGTTAAAGTTCCTCATTGCATTCCCGCGGTTTAATGCAGAGGAAAGGAAAAAGGATGAGGTAGACGCAGGAAGACTATTCCAGTCTTTAGCAGCAGATATTATGAACGTAGCAGAAAATTCCGACCTGATTACGTCATAAAATATATTTACTTTCTTCTTTTAATTAATAAAAAATCATGAAATATATATATTAGCAAATAAAACGTTCGTTTGTTTTGTTACATCCCTAGCCCCTAGGCATATAGTGTGTGCTGATTTGCTATTTCTGTCGTTGTTTCCATACAAAGTGTCCTTTAAAAGTTAAAACGCGTCGCCAGTTATCTTCTCAGTTCCGATCAGTCCGCTCACCATCAGTTCGCTTAAACACCCAGTTACGCTGTCCCATCGGTTTGTCGCGAAAGTGAAGCAACGTGTAACTAACTCTTGAAATTATTGTGATCTAAAATAAATAAAATGTGCTGACTGAACAGTAATTTTATAATTTTCTTGAAAAGAGTGCTTAAGTGACACAAATTAACAGTTCGTTCGTTTTTTCGTTCGTCCATTCGTTCGTTTGTTCATTCTTTATGTCGTTCATTCATTCATTAATTCACTCATTCATACTTACGTGCATTCATTCATCTATCCATTCATTCATTCGTTCGTTCGTTCCGTCATCCATTCATTAATTTATTCACTCACACACTCGCACAGTCAGTCCCTAATTTATTCATTCATTCATCTGTTAGTTCATTTGTTAGTTTATTCCTTAGTTTGTTCATTCATTCGTTCGTTCATTCATTCATTCATGTATATGCAGTAGCTTGTTATAATTGATCTGGCACAATACACGTAAATATCTTCCAGCCGTGTCGTCGCGTCGCTTCCAATCGATCGGTCCTATTACGAACGAGGTTATAAATTTTTAATGACAAAACGCCAATTGATTGGACTTTGTGACTCGTTTTCTTTTTGATGAATACTCGATTAAAGGACCGATCAATCGGGATAGCGATTTCATTGAGTCGCGCTATGCATGTACCGAGTACCCTAAATAATGGCGAATCGATAATGTTGCGACTCTATTGAACTCGTATTTCGGTTGTTTATGTAATCATTTTTTTTAACTACGTCAGTAGAAAATTATAAGAAATAAAAAAGAGTTTTAAAGCTTCGCTGCTTAAATAAATTACACTGGGGCGATCGAGATTCGCTCAGCGTCTTTCGAATTCGTCGTGGGAACGTGATAAGATCCCGCGGAAAATTATGTTGTGATATCCATTGAGGAGTAGCTCTTATATGGGCATTAACTACTGAACAACAGGTGGCGCTGATGTGCCATAGACGAATGGAAAATATTTTAGCCTACTCGTATCTTAATTTTTTATGAGAAAGCGTTAGAAAAATTATATTTTTTGAAGATATATATTATCATTCATATACCTATTACCTAAGCAATTTATTTACTTGTCTTAATGTATCTTCTATAGTAGATATAAAATTGTAAAACGTCGTTGTTTCTACTTCAGGTAAAAATTCTAATTCAGGTCGACTAATTTAAGGCCTTTTGAAATCGAAATCATCTTGTTTACTTCGTAGGTTACGTCTGTTTGTTTATTTGTTCGAGGTTCACGCAATAATCAGTTAATAAAACTTTCGGATACACTATTGCAGTCTTAAAATTACTATTCTAACTTAAATATTGCAGCATATCTCATCGAACTTGGTCAAGTAGTTCAGTACCGTTTCAGTAGCCACTATTGTGGTACGAGAGCTCAAATAAAATGGTTAACGGACTTTTTTTAAGTCTTTATTATTTCGGGATTTCCCATTTAGCGTGAAAACCGACATTCATGCGGACGGAGCCGCGGCAAAAAGTTAGTATGAAAATAAAACGTTAAATCTTCAGTAAATTTCAAACACAACAGTGCAACTTTAATAAACCTAGTCACGTGATAACTTAATACGATGCACGACGCCGCTTCTGTACCGCGTCTAATGCTAAGGCTGTGTGCACACAAACACTTATTACAAATTGACAATACTATCATAAAAACATACATACAGTCGCGTCTTTTTCCGTACTTCACTATACTACCGAAGAATTGGGGTAGGCAGAGACCACTTCTTTCCACTTGCTACGATCGTTTTATGTATAATAGTAAAGTGGATATCCGTGGCCCATTTTTTGCCCCCCCGCGGGAAACGAGACCTATCTGGTGGCGAACTACGACGACGTCATTTGATAAGGTTCTAAAGTGTCAAAGTTCCTTATTGCATTCCCACAGAAAGAGGATGAGGTAGGAAAGGTGTCTTGAACGAGGAATATGGAATTTGGGTAAAGGGCTAGAGGATACTAATATCTCGGAAGGAGTAAGAAGAGACAGTAATAGCTCGGGAGGACGGGGTCGTTAACCGTATACTTAAGTCTATTTGTCAGACAGGCAAGACTAAGTAATCCCTGGCTGTGCCATAAATAAATTCACCGATAATTTGGAAAATCATAGACAAAAGTCTGTATTTGTCATGTCGACATTTGGCCACTATGTATTAGTAAAACAATATTCTTAGCTGTCTGTATCTCATAATGTAAATAAACGGAAGTGTTATAGGATAACTTTGTTGTCCTTCTAAGATATGGGTGTATTAAAACTTTCTTAGAATTAGTTTGAAATATCAAATTGAAAATATCAAATATAAAGTCTAAAATGATCGTAACAAGTGGAAAGAAGTGGTCTCTGCTTACCCCAACGGGAAAGAGGCGTGACTGTATGTATATAGTATATACTATAGTCTCTGCCTACCCCTATGGGATATTGGCTTGTGTGTATGTATGTATGTATAAAGTCTAAAATCTCATACAGCTGTAAAAAAATCATGTTTTTGTATTAATGCAACAAAAAGACATGACAAAGCTTTTTTTATCATATATATATATATATATATATATATATATGTGTGTATATATATATATATATATACATATATATATATATATACACATATATATATATATATATA
>WUAW01038015.1:6848-17058 GCA_017165845.1 Thaumetopoea pityocampa | reverse complement strand
GCGCGCGCGCGTGCGTGCGTGCGTGTGTGTGTATATATATACATTGGCTGGAAGGTGAGCGCATACCCAAACAAGAAGACTAATGGCTCTACACTGTTAAGCCATTATTGTCCCCTTATTGGCAAAATTAATTAGTGACAACATTGACCAAAATGAGTTATTGACATCAGCGTTATAAGCAAAAGCTGGTCTACATTCCCTTTTTACTCACACATTGATACGATGCATATATCGTGAAATAGAAAATGTAAATATTCACAAAGACTTGGTCCAGAAACAAGTTTGGAAAAAAGGAGGATTTGGTCATTTAATGAATTCTGCCAATAAGGGAACAAATTATGTCAAATGCAGTTATGCAGTCAAAGTCCAAACTTTATATAGAAAGCCAATGTATGTAGACTACGGCAAAGTATAACCAGGGGGGCAGTACAATAGTTTCTATAAGGTATAAAAAGTACATTCCGGCCAGACCTATGCCTTTCTCGGTTAACAATAAGATAGATCCCTAAGATAGGTCCAGGGCCTTTTGTAGGTATCCCAAAGCACAAAAGTGTACTATAGACACATGCCAAGCTAAGACATAAGGTTGAGCTGGTACCCCTTGGAGCGCTCTTACACTCCAAAAGGTTTATAGGAGAATGGAATATGAGAGACAGTGAAAAGCTATTCGCGCTCAACAGGCGACAGTTGTGTGGTCTTTTTGGGGGTCATTTGCAGGCCATTATGGTGTTAACAAACATCTATTGTATGTATTGTAGTGGTAGAGCTTCAATCTTTTGACTATAGTCAAGGAATAGTGGCTCGAATCGTCGACGACAAAGCGATCTCCAATCTGTTAGACTCCAGAGACCTGCGCAGACATCACCGCACATCTCGCCAAAATTTAAAATTTCATTGCCATCATTAGGATAATTGGCATGCCTTCAAGAAACGAGCTTATACTTTTCTTGAAGGCCGATAACTCACCTGCGATCCCTCGGGTGTTACGGGTGTCTGTGGGCAGCCATGATCACTTACCATCAGGTGATCCACATGCCCGTTTGCCCCCTCTTACATAAAAAAATCTATATAGGATGAATTCCAACACCACAATATATTGCGACAATATGTATCGATATTGTTACACTGCAGAAGAAATTATGGAACGCTTGCTGTGCTGTTGTATTGCTTTGGCCGGAAGACGAATGGATTTTCAAGAGCTGGCATTTCCCAAACCAGAAGACTATCGGCTCTTCACTGTTAGAGCACTATTTAGTCTTATGCTGGCAGTATTTAAATAACTAGTGTAAAAGGACTGAGGCCAAGCACAACTGGAGCAGTACAAAAGATCCCATACGGTCGAAGTGCGTCGAGACATTCGCCTTGCCCAGATGGGTGTATTAAGATAACAGTAATAAAATAGGTGTTTCACATATCACGCATTCAAACTCGTAATAATATGGTGGTACTAGTGTGTTATATTATAAAATTATAATAAACTAGCTATTGCCCGCATCTTCGCTCGCGTGTTTATTTTTTAGTTTTAATTATCGTACTTTGTGATGTTCCCTTTTGGGGTTAAAATTACTAAGCTAATTCACCCTCTTACAACCCCTAATTCACCACCTTAGGAATAAATTAAATAAAAACGCCGATATACATACGTATATCGGCGTTTTTATTTAATTTATTCCTAAGGGGGTGAATTAGGGGTTGTAATAATAAATGTATACACATTTATTTTTAACCAGAAGCAGGTATATGAAATTTCGTGCTTCTTTTTTCAAAGTGATGAACTTCCCATATAAAATTACAACCCATATTTTATCTCTAGTGGCAAAATTTTAGAAAACTTATGTACATCTATATTTAATTCTAATCAGAATCAGGTATATTGAATTTCGTACTTCTTAGAAAAAGACGGACTTCCATACAATCGTTCACCCCTTATTTCACCTCCGTAGGAATGAAATTTTAAAAATCCTTTCATAGTGGATGCTTACAACATAAAAGGCACCGACTACCAAAATTTCAAGTTTGTAGTCCCAGCGGTTTAGCCTCTGCGTTGACGAATCAGCCAGTCAGGTCAAGTAATTATATATGTATAGATATCACACTGAGTGCTGTTAATAGTGGGATTTTAATGATCATTTTTAATAAAACTCAAGCCAAGATGAGTAATTTGTGGTAGGATTTTAATGAATAGTTGCAGGTTGAGTTTGGGTTATCTCATATTAAGTTCCATCGGGAGACTGGCAGAGTATTCCTTATACAGGTGGTCATTCCGCTATATCAGAGGTTCCCAGACTTTTTTCATAGACCGCTTTCAAAATTTAGCTGGTTCCAGTGGATCCCCTGCAGCTACATTTCTACCATATTCTCAAAACTCGACAAAAAATGTGAAAATTAGATCTAACTATGGAAATTTGCGTACGCCAACGTAGACCCCCGTCGAGTCTCCCGTGGACCCGTGGGGAATCCACCTGGATCACTTTGGGAACTAAGGCGCTATATGTTCTAATGGTGTTTTACACGCTGGACCAATAGCAATTAATATATTTCTCGCATCCATACCTATTCATTGCCGCTTCGAGTACATCAATCGTTGTTGTGATCGCGTTAGCATTTCACTAAGTTAAATTATGAACTTTAACAGTATGAAATAAGGATGATTTGATGATTTTCCAGTTGATTTAAAAACGCTTAGGAATTATTATTATTTTAGATAAAGTTGTATTCGACGAAGTCAGTGGGATGGCATCTCTGGCTCGTGTCGTACTATATAAAAGCTGTAATTGGCATTTAGTCATTCAAATTTTTGGAAAATTATTTGTGTACAACTCGAGCTGCAATAATTTTGTGTTACTGATAATGATTAATCGCATATGGTTGGATTACTATCTACCTCTCTGTCAAACTTTAAAACAATATGATCACCAGTTCAGCCGGGGAAGAGGTAACAAACAGACAGATAAAGGCACTGTTTTATATTATATAATTATATAATAATAATGTATGGATACATTTGTATTATATCAAATACTTTTTTGTAATTAAAACTTCTATGCATTTATATATCTATATGTCTGGTGTTTTAATATTTATGTAAAAAAAATATGTAATTTTTTTTATGTATTTATACAAGATTTTTTTTGTATAGTGAAAATCTGAAAATAGTTGATTTTTTTTTTTCATTATAGTTCCTACGTACTTTCAGAGTTTATGATATTTTTTACTCAGTTTATAGTATTCAGCTTTTTACTGTACAAAAAATAAAGTTATAAATATAATTATAATAATTATTTACTTTTATTTACTTATTTTTCCCAATGTCGGTGCCTCATCTATGTTAAACAACATTCTGCCAGAATTTTTGGGTAATGTCATACGGTGGCTTAAAAATAATAATACTAATATTTTTCTTTTATTAAAAAAAATAAGAAGTTGTCTCTGGCTAACGTATTAGGTGCTGCGTATTTTCATGGAAGTTACCTTTAATTTTCATTGAATAATTTTCGTCCACTTGATAGTCGATGTAATTTAAACATGAAACAAAACAAATGACAACTTTTTAATTTTTTTCTGTTTTATTTTGTGGATAAAGCACGACGATTGTACTATTTGATTTTGACCTTAGTGTTATTCCAATTTAAATTAGGGTCTATTATCGCGGAAAATTGGTTATGGGTCAGGTTTATATGATCATCAGATGCCATTCTTATAAGTCTCTACATTCCTTCGTTGACTAATGTCACTGAAACACCAGGAAAATCCACCATTCAACGTGCTTTCCAAAAGACTGAGAAGGGTTTAAACCTACCCCTTTGAATCGAAGGGTTTGGCCATATCATTAAACCATAATGATTCCCATCTTTGTGCTATTTAAGTAAGAGTTAATAGGTATTAATTATAATATACTGGAATACCTATATAGATAAATATTAATAGGTACATAATAGTGTCAATTCTGATGTAACACAAACCAAATTTTCGGCTCTACTCTCTTTTTCAAATGCCGAACACTACAACGAGATAGCAAACATTTTCAGCGAATACCGACCTACATTTCTGTCAAAAGGTACAAAAAAGTTGTGTTTTCGCGTATCTTTAATCGACATGTCACGTCTAAATTTGTATATAGAACTTAATTTTAACTAAATAAAACTGACAGCGCCAAAATTATTGATATCTTGTTTTGACGTTTGGCATTAGAAAAAGATAGGAGAGTCTAAATTTAGCTGGTTACAGCAGAATTTGCAGCAGATAAACATGCATAACTCGGGTACAAACGTTGTCATTACACTTACGTTTGCTACTACCGGGATTCGAAACTAAGATCCATTGACCCAGAAAGTAAGATCGCTACCACTGATCTTTGGTTAATTTAAATTAAAATAATACATCATCATGATAAAAGGCATGACTTTCACAAACTCTCTAAGAGCTAGAAATTAATGTTGTAAATTGACACTCCCCGAGCCAGATCCTTGACCTCATAGTCGAGATTAAATGCCGGAAATAATAAATGCAAACTGACCCTAGTAGGTTAGGAAGTGTTTGTTAAGTTTTTCTGAGTTTGGCAATGAGATTTGCATGGAAACGAGACAGTGTGTTTGATAAGGATTTTTTTTTTGTGTGTGAAATGTCATTGGCGTCCTCGCCTTTTGAGTGGCATAAAGGAAACTGCATTTTAATATGTAAATACAGTGTACTTTGTGTAGAGTACAGATTACTTGGTGCATGGTGAGAATATTATAATGCTTATTTATGTAGCACATTGAAACTGATAACCTACATACAAGTAGGTATACTTGCTTCATATTTTTGATTTAATGTGATTTTCGTGTGGTTTTTACTTTTGATCTATCCGTTGTCACTGGGATTGATGATAAATTACGAAAATATCTGTAGAATTTGTAAATTGAAGTGCAACGAGCAGAACACAATTCTTTGCAGAACCGATAACAGCCCCCCCCCCCCTGGCCAAGTTAACATTCTACAATCGTTAACGCTAATAGAAACAAAAAGAAGTATTGGAATGACATTTCTATTCGATAAGTCACGGGTAACTTCACGATTAGAAATGTCATTACAATACATTTTTTTTTCGTTTCTATTAATATTAACGATTGTAGAAAGACAACTTGGCTAGGGGGGCAGATGGGAGACGAAAAAAAAGTTCTCGAGTAACAACTATAGATTAATAGATGCAGCGGAGGTTTCCCATGAAGTTGTAGTGGCAATGGGCTGGTTACGTTTGCGTAATTGAAATCACTGGTGGGGAAGAAAGGTTCCACAGTATTCAAAGTTACAACAGAGGCCTATCACCTGATGAAATTATCCAGCAGGAGAGGTCTCTCGAGTTGCCGATACAAATATACATTATTTAGCAAATAAATATAAAATTTTCGATCTGTTGTCCGTTGATCTCGTTACTAGGTTGAGCTGAAGCTCGATAAAGATAAATATTATGCTAAAAGGTGTTACAGTATACACTTGTATTTATTAGAAGTAAATATAAATTTAAAATAACAGCTATGAATATGGGAAAAATAATCGTTATGTAACAATTTATTGAGGTAATTAATTGTAGGAAATTTAACTAGGGAGAGTTATTAAGAGTTGTTCGGTTTCATGTTAGTTGTAACAGGAAATGTAATGTATTGTATAATAAAATTTAATATATAATGGCTTTCGGAACTGATTTATTTATGTATATACTTCTGGAATCGTTTGCCAAAGAATGTTTTAACGGGGACGAATTTGAATTGGAAGAATTCAAGACTGAGCGGTGGGTATTGGACTATTGTTAAAATGTTGGACACTGTACATTACAGGATTCTCTGGGAGATAAATTTTTAGGCTGATAATATTTAATTAGCGTTAAACCTTGGCTACAGCTGTTTAAACTGATGTTTTCAATTTCTTATAAATTTTCATAACAGATTGGTGAAGCCGCTAAACTTAAGCCAATGGAACTGGAGCTCAAGAGACTGGAAGACCTGTCGGAAGCTATCGTACAGGACTTCACACTGATGAGAAAACGAGAGGAAGAGATGAGAGACACTAATGGTAAGTTTTTTTTAACTTAGATTTCGGCTCACATTTATTTCAAAGCACTATTCTCATTAGTTATTATACCACAAAAATTACGTTCAAAATTGTTACTTAATTTTATCCCAAATTAACTGGAACCTACTTTCCTACAGTAGTGATGATGTCTGTGCCCTTTTTGCGACTGTAAGTCATATATTAGAGAAAGAACCAGCTGAGTATCTATTTAGAGTGAACTTAAAAAAATACGATTTTATTACATAGTAGAAGTAGATTTTAAGATTAAAATCATTTTAAATACAAGTTCACAGCTATTGGTAAACATACACACAGAAGTAAACTAAATTTGGTCCCTCTCTATCTTTTTGTAATGTCAAACGACAAAATGAGATAGCAAATATTAATAGCGAGTACTGACCTACGTTACTGTCAAACGGTTCACAAAAATGTTGCATTTTGCGTATCTTTAGTCCGTGTGTTCCGAAATTGCGCCTAAATCTTTTAATTTTGACGTTCCTAAACGAAACTGACAACACAAAAAATTGTAGCTGTCTCGTTTTGGCGTTTGACATTAGAAAAAGATAGGAAGGGACCAAATTTAGTTATGTGCTGTTACAACAGAATCGGCACCCTTATTAACCAAAATTTTTGGTTTTGCAATTGGGTGATTGTTTTTGTGGGAATAAACTCGATTAATCGTGTGAAAGCCATTAATAATGTGATCATAGTATCCTATGTCATTTTGTTTCAGAGTCCACAAACAATCGTGTACTATTCTTCAGTATATTCTCTATGGTCTGTCTCCTGGGTCTGGCCACATGGCAGGTCCTCTACTTACGTCGGTATTTCAAAGCCAAAAAGCTCATAGAATAGCATCGTAAATAACTCGAACCATTGGTGAATTCGCTTGCTGATTTATATTAAAAAAAAAAAACATTACCCTTGTTTATTTAAAAATATCAATATTTTTGTCGTTGTGAGTAATAGGTACCAAATAAAAAACGAATATTTAATCGATCATACACGTAGACGATCAAAGCTAGAATTAATAGGTACAAACGGTCTCATCACAAATATTGCAAGCAAGTTTACCAGCGGTTATATAGATCTTTATCTTACTTTATATATTTTTAAAACAATAAATAATTACAATAAATATTATTTAATATAATTTTCTTGTAAGTAATTGTAAATGATTGAGTACTTGTCTGTTTACAAATATGGAAAAATAAATGTTTAAATTAAAGCTTTGTTTTACTGCTGAACTCCGCAGCTTCACTAGTGATGGTAATAGATTATAGCCTACCCAATGTGCTCGTTGGGATTACTGATGTGCGAATCTGAATGGTCAATATTCATAAGTAACCATTAATTTTTTAATTCGAATACAAAATTAGTAGTATAACTTTTTTATTCGAATTACTAATTGGTACTAGATAGACAAAAAAGGAAGGTTAGTCTATTATTACTTGCAATACTTTTAAATTGTTTAATATCTGTCTTCTCACTAATTAATATATATGTATTTGGTAAATAAAAATACAAGACAATTGTATAGATCAACTAAAATATTTTTATTTTCTTAATTTTCCGAAAAAATTAAAAAGTATAAGTGTCACTTTTTATTCCTAACCTCCTCAATTACAAAAACTCCCTAGCCAAGTTAACTTTCTATAATCGGGAAACTAAAAAATATTGGAATGACATTTCTAATCGATAAGTCACGGGTGACTTAGCGATTGGAAATGTCATTCCAATAATTTTTTTTTTTTTGTTTTTATTAGCGTTACCGATTGTAGGAAACCAACATGACTAGGGGGTCAGGTAACACGTTTACCATCCGCAGAATCGGTCTCCTTCAAGTTGAATGATATGTATTCGAATCATTTTGCTGGAATGAAAGCATTCATACTAATCATAAATGCGCGTCGTTATTAGATGTGATTTCCCATCGGTAAAATTTCTATGGTGGATGAATGTTCAAACCCTTAGTGTTAATTTTTAATACTTAGGCAGTGAACTCAATATCGAGTAACATATAAATCATTGTGTTGCTTAATGAGTCCACGGACACATTTTTGACGTACATTGTGGGGGCGTAGAATCGTACACTGATGGAATTTCACCTTCATTGGTGATGATAGTGAAGAAGTTGTAGATTAGACACCCAATCGGCTTATGAGCCGATCTCTGTAAAGCAACTCTGGGTTAAATACGTTATCGAATCAAATATACAATTTAGTACTGATTTCAGTGTTTCGAGAGGCACGTAAACCGGTGAGTTCTGACTGGTGTCCGAATGACACTATAATAGTAGTTGTCGCAGGGTTTGTGGGGGATCACAGGGATGGCGTCAAACTGCAGTCGGTCTTAACTCACCCCACGACCACATCCCCTGCAATAATAGTCTCTGACTTGAGTCAAGATGATGAATCTAAGGTAAAGAAGGCGGATGAGTTTATAAAACAAAACTATCTTATCACAAAATGACTGATGGTTGTTTGCAGTGAATAATGTTCAAAGAGTAGATACAATAGTATAAGATGTTGGCCTTAATTACCACATAAATCTATCATAAATGGCAGTTTTCCAAAACTTTGTTATTTATAGTACTGGACAGTTGGTTTCCCGCGAGGGCAATGAATTTACCATGTTTATTCGGTGTTTAATATATATTTAATTTTGCTATACTTATCATTCAAATTCGATTTGAATTAAAGAAAAATATATTAAATTAATGTTATTAAATTCACCATATATTTTATACATGGAATGTTACTAAATTTGATGTAAAACTAAATGAATTAATATAATTGATTGTTAGATAAAAATAAAATATATAATGATTGCCGGACGAGTTCCCATCGGTGGATTTCTCAATGTCATAGCAATGATACCATAAAAAAGAATCTCTTTCTAAAAGCTGGTAAAGCTCAGCGACTCATCACCAGTGATTACTGTGATCACTGTGATTACTGTGCCCCCTGTTCTATAAAATATGTATATAATAAAATGAACAATATAAAATTTAATTAAAGTTTATATATGTAAGTATGATTAGTAAGACACATATCTTGGAGAGCTGATCTTGGATCATATTTTGATAAATAAGTTATTACTAACTTAAATGCACATTCTTTTGGAAATGTCAAAATTGTTATGACAACCCAGTCTTTAGTAGTATGGTAATATAGTTAAGTATGAGAATAAGAATTGTTGTGAAATCTCGGGTTAATTCTGAAGTTTTTAAACCTACGGGCATAGTCCATGTGCGCCATATTTCAAAATCTACAAATACTGACAATTACAGAGAAGTTTTATCTAGTGAAATAGTATGTTACTTAGATAAGCCAAGTTAGAGATTAGCATATTATAATAATAAATTTAGCTTGAAAACACATACATAGTATGGTCACATTTATTGTTCTTGTACGTATCATATCATTATTTATAGGTAATGTAACGCGACGCCATTTTGAAAAAGCATATCCATGGCTTTCGCTATTATTGTCTACAAAATCAAATAAATATATCCAGGTGACCAAAAAAGTTCGTGCTGATTTTATGATAAAAATTTAAAGTCGTGTAGATTTATTTATAAAACAATTAATTCATTTGCATAAGCACCCTCGCATTCTACAACTCTTTCCCAACGAGATACAAGTTTATGTATCCCGTCCTTGTAAAAGCTTTTACTTTTCGAAGCAAAATTGGCAACCTCCTCTTCGATTTCAACTTTATTTCGATTTTTTTATCTTTCATATGATTATTTAAAGCCAAGAAAAGATGATAATCCGTTGAAGGCATATTAAGAGAATACGGAGGGTGAAGTAGTAACTCCCATTTTAAATCATTATTTTTTTTCCAGAGTGAGCTTGGCAACGTGTGTCCTAGCGTTATCTTGTAAAAATATTACTTTATTCCGGTTAACTAGTCCAGGCTGCTTCTGAAGTAAAGATTTGTGTACTCGATCAAGCTGCATTGAGTAGAGTTTAGCAGTAAGTTTGACCCTCGGGAAGAAACTCATAGTGTATTATTATACCAGCAGCGGTCCACCATACACAAAGCATGATATTCTAGTAATGAATTGGCATCTTCGATGTATGTGGTACTGGTTGGTTTTGGGACAACCAACGGTGGGTTCGTTCTGTATTATTGTACATAATCCATTTTTCAC
>WUAW01038012.1:5273-20293 GCA_017165845.1 Thaumetopoea pityocampa | reverse complement strand
GGGCAGCCTGGGTCGCAAAGGACTGATCATAAAATCTTGTGGAATGCTCCGGTATACTCAAAACTAAGTTCAGTGGCGTTAGAGCAAGAGACTTAATAATTATTGATTTCCTCATTAATTCATTGACAAAGAATAATGACGGTAAAACAACTCATTCTAGGCAGTCATTACTAACTCTCTATAACAACTTATATAATAGAATACAGACCGTAATTGAAGCTCTCGATCTCCTGCAAAAGTTAAAATTTGGGCGATGCGATATTGCCGGTCTTCGATATCGCATAATTATTAATATCGTATTCGATTTCAGATTTCAAACTGAATAATCACGATTTACCTTCTCTTGGAAAGGTTAATTATAAATTGTATAGGAAAATTGACTTAATATAGGACACAGAATAGAATCCAATAACTCGGGCGTAATTGCGTCGCTACATGACAACAGTATAATAATGAGTAGTACCACATGTAGGCTGGCTGTAGTTACATAACTGTGGTCGTTTATCGCATTTGCAACGCACGAACGGACGCAATGCAGTTGCGATACAATCGAGGTAAAACTATTCAGCGTAACTGTTACAGCGTCGATCTAAATTCTCGGGTGTTTCAAAGAGCATTGGTCAGAATTGAAGAGTATTTCGTCGAGGTACAACTAACGTGACCATTTATTTTTTTCCTCAGAACGGGATGCCCCTAAATTATGTTACCTTTAAAAATAAAACGTATGTTTTAAAAACATTATAATTGCTGGCAGTAATAATGAACAATAAAAATATGACTTATCTAGTGCAGTACTATGGACCAACTTTTATATTTTCAGATAATCAAATTTGCTTTATATAACAAGTTTAGTTTTTAAATGTAAATAAAACTGTTTGGAATAACTTTGTAATGTTACGTTACCCTTTGTTATCAACGTTTCGTCCTCCGGCGCATCACGCTACCGTTCGCTGCAATTACGCCAGAAACAACAAACAAGCAATTACGGCGCGGACGACAAGGTCTGTTTGCTGTTGCGCTTTTGGTCTGTCAAAGGGAACATCTTTACATAATACAGGGACAACATGACACATGACTTAAAAGCGAAACTGTCCCTCTCAAAGCGGTACGTATGTTAACGATATGTATGACTAATAAATACATATTTAAGTAATAATAATATATTTGCAAGAGAACTAGAATCGTCGACGTGGTTAAAAGGATTGCAAAACTGAAGCGCCATATAGATGCACGATGCACGTTAACATCCTAAAGAACTGGAATGGCCCGAACCGGTAAGCGTAATGCGAATAAATCCTTGACTAGGTGGACCGATAACGTGGTGAGGGTCGCAGGCAATCGATGGATGCAGGAGGCTCATAGCCGCTCAGTGTGGCGATCATTAGAGGAGGCCTATGATCAGCAGTGGACGTGTGTGGGCTGGTATGATGATGATGATTATAAATATAATATAATAATATACTGGACACTTTCACACGCATTGATCTAACTCCAAGCTAGTCTTCCCTGTACCTGGGGTACTAAACAACGATAAACATATTTATATAGATAAATACTAATACACGTGGGTTTGGTTTAGTATATTAATCGGATAACAGTCCAATATTTCTTGTATTTTTATAATTTTAAAATACATTAGCGTCCTAACGTCCTATCGTTCGCCTCGTTTTCTGTCACTCTTTTCTATCTATGCTACCACACGTACCACGTTCTTTCTTCCGCGTACATCTTTAACATAACTTGCTATCTCTTTCACTTTCTTGTTTCCTCATCCATTTCTTGTTTCTTCTCTCACTCAGTCTTGCTCAATGTCAACAAGAATACTACATAATCTCCAAACTTTTCATTTCTACATACATATATAGATATACATGTCCATGACCGATACAAGCATTGATTTCACACATTAAGTTTTTGTCTACTCGGTTCAAACTCAGGATTAATTGGCATCGAAGGCAGAGTCACCACTTCTAAGTACACACCGTATAAGTACGATTGAATTTAGCTCGTTTTCCCTAATATTATCCTGACCGAAGTTGGAGTTTAATTTGTTGAAAGGCTTGAAGCAATTTTAGATGACCGTCATCTGACGTAATCCCCGTGATCCAACACAATTCATACTATAACCAGTACCACTGAGACACCAGCCAGGGTACGCTGTTTCACGTATCTTCCGAAATAAGGGGAAACCATGGAAATAATAATGATAATAATAATATTTTAGATACACTGATACACATTGGTCTAGCCTTAAATTAAAACTACGAATATGGATACTAGACTATGATATACTTACTTATATAATTAATACATACGTATACTCCTCGTATACGTAAAGATAAATACGTCTTTGACTCAAGGATACAAAAATTTGTACTTATTAAACAAAGTTTGCCCCTACCAGGATCCGAACCTAGGATTCATTGACACAGAAAGCGGAGTTACTGCCATTGTGGCAATCATTTGTGAAACATGTTAGTAAATGTTAGGTTTCCCGGCTGGAGATCGAATTGCTAGGCCTACAGATTGATACGTAATGACAACTTCATCCACTACACCGCCTTGACTCTCGTTGATTCAATTGCGTGCTACGTACGTACGTATGCCAGGGGTATACCTTTACGAATACATATAAAACTTAACCTGTATCTTCATTCTGGCATTCTTCTTCTTCACCAGCCCGTAAAAGTCCACTGATGGATTGGACTTCCTTCTTAAAAAGGGGGGATTTGCCACAATCTTCACGCTCGGCAGGAGTCTTGGAGATCGCAGTACATTATGATTGAATTGCAGGATAACGCTGCCGCCCATTATCCTCATCCCTCCCATCCCTCCCATCCCTCCCGTCCCTCCCGTCCCTCAGCTGGTTCTCACAACACCCACGGCAAGAGATGGAGTGACGCTATTATTATTAGAATCACCGTTTCCGAAATAAGGCTGAGGTCAAGGTTAGATTAAAATAGTTAGCCTGTAATATCCGGCCGGGGTAAGCGCTGTTTAACCTTTTCGAGGCGGATTTTTTGAAGACAATAAAAGAGGCAGGTTACATTTCTTATATTTTAGTTGATGAATTTATTCATTATAATATGGTAAAAGAAATTTTTCTTTACATCAGTGCGAGTTCAGTGCAAGCCTGGGACATATGTATGTCCCACTCGGCCTGATTACTGGTACATATATTTCCCATTAGTTTTATAAATGCAACAATAGAAATCAATCACAATGAAACAATGTGCAAGTGATTTCAGTATATATCATAGATTGATAGTTAGCGTCTACGATTAAACTTGACTGGGATATATGCGTCCCAACAGTCTCGAAAGGCTGGTTGATCGGTGCGAATATCAACCACTAAACGCCCCCGAAATCCTCCTCAGAGCTTTTAGGTTTTGTGGACCAGTATATGATTAGATAACATGTTGGACACGTCACCAACACACAACGTAATCACAACGGAAATTCTCACAATTATTACAACGATTTCGTGAAAAAGGTCGTACCGTCATTAACGGGGTTAAAGGTGGATACCTACGTAATACAGAAAGGGTTGACCCATGGTATTTCCCTGATAGCTATGGCGTTGTGGTGACTTCCGCTGTCTGTGATGAGGATAATGAAACAGACATCAAACGCGAAAGGTCTTTTAAAGTCGTCAATAGCTCAAAGAAGTTATATACCTTTTTTTTCTTTATAACATCTTCAAACATTACGCCATTAAATGAATTAAAAACGGTGAAATAATTCCTTAATCACCAACTTTTGAAATTATATATAGTAATCTATACTATTATAAAATTGTTAAATGTCAAATTTTCAAAAATCAAAGATAATTAAAAACAAACTACTCAAATCGACTAATTAAGGGTTTCTGAATCTAAATCCGTCGATGTTAGTTTGTTTCTTCGAGCTTCATCAAAAACCCAGCGGGGTAGATTCTGGTTAAACTATTACAGTCAGGTACTATTCCGACTTAATACTGAGGCACGTTTCATCAAAATCAGTACAGTAGAATTGAAGATACAGCTTGATCTCTGTTTTAGTAACTACCATTAAGGTACGAGAGGTCAAGTAAAAGTGGTTCTTAGGCTTTCTATATATTTGTATGATTGTGTCAAGATTTCCTATGTAACGGGAAACCGACATTCACGCGGGCGGAGCCGCGGGCAAAAGCTAGTTGGCTATATATTTCGAGCCTTATAATTTTTCTTCAAGTTAACACTAAATTAACAGTAAGTCACATTTTATTGCTTCTCGTGAGTTTTGAAGCGAAATCGATGAATACTACTTTGACTAGGCGAAAGTTCCTGCAGGGCTATTGCCTTAAAAAACACAGTTAAATTTCTTCATTATGCTTTTTTTTTCATTGTTTCAATATCATTTACTATTATTGATCATTAATAAACATAAGAACACCAGATTTATCAAACATCACAATAAACAGATACAAAACACTAAAATAAATCTGTAAATAAATAAACCCGACTGATGTGAGTTGACGACAAATATCCCACCGATACTTCAACTGGACCTGATATCCTAGCGACCTTGTTAACAATTATAATCTTCAACAATGCCTTGTGCCTTCAATCGTGTCTCAAGAATGGAATAACCGTTTCATTATTTCATAAAACAATCACCGTTGTTGCAGATTGTGAGATAATCTACCACTTCGTACGAATTTTAATATAATTTACATTTCAGATCCGTCGAAAATCCCTTTTTAAATACAAAAGTAGAGAAAAGTTCATTAAAATATATTAACAAGTCGCCAAATGATGTGCAAATTTGCAACTTGAAGACGTCTTCATTTCCATACTATCAGCATTATTTTGACGTTTTCTGTTTCAAGATAGATAAACAGATATAATACTTTTTATGCAAATAAATTCAAAAAAATTCACCCATTAAAAAATATAAATACTGTATGTAATAAAAAAAATAATTGCGAGGAATTCATTAAAGAAAAACCAATTCAGAGGAATTCATAACCCAATTAGTAGACTAAATTTTAATCCATCTGTGGATTAAGAGAAAAAGGAAAATTCACCTTATTATCATCATCAGTCCGAGGAAATCTATTGACAACTGATTGAGTTGGCAGCGACCCTGCTTCTGCCAACCGTTACCGGGTTCGAATCCTGTTAGGATCAAACTATGCGATGAGCACGAATGTTTGTACCCGAGTCATGCATATTTATCTATATATGTATTATCTTTTATTTATACGTATATAAATAAGTATATTGATGTCTAGTACCTTAGGCGCAGGGAATTCTAACATGGAGCTAGATCAGTGATCAGAACATACATACAAACATGCCTTTTTCCCTGGCTCTCCGGCGGGGAATCGAACTCGGGTTTCCCGCGTGACATATAGGAAAACTGACAACTACATTACTGAAGAATTGGGGTAGGCAGAGACCACTTCTTTCCACTTACTACGAGCAAAGTTGCTATCACCTTCCACTTTCCGCCCCTGCGGGAAATGAGATTTTTCAGGTGGCGAATCACGACGCTGTCATTTTATAAGTTTCAAAAGTGTTAAAATTCCTCACTGCGTTCCCACGAAAATCAAGTGTAAAACAGGTCTACCCAAACAGAGCCCCTTATGTTTGCATCATCTTGGGTCGTCGCAAGCCAACGTCTTAGGTCTAGCCATGCAGCCATCGCCGTGGCGGCCACTGGCTTAGTGGAGAGTAAAGGAAAGACGGTGAGATAGGAAAGGTGTATTGAACAAGGAACATGCAATTTGGGAAAAGGACTATCGGATATAGGGTACTACTATCTAGGAAGGAGTAGAAAGAGACAGTAGTGGCTCGGGGGGCCGGGGTGGCTTAACTGTATACTTTAGTCTATTTGCCGGACAAGCTAAAAGACTCCCCGACCTTAATCAATCTGATCTAGATCAATATGTGTGAAAAAATGTGTCAACAATATTACAGTATATTACTGAATATGGATTTATTACATAAAACGAAAGGACTTGCGGTAATATCCACATTTGACGGGCGTACATGGTAGCAGAGTTGATTGAATCGCAAGATAAAGCTGTTGTCCACTACGCGGGTGCATCTCTCAGCTGGTTCTCTCAGTATCCACGGAAAGAGATGGATTGACGTTATTAGGATTTCGGTGCTACACAACGAGATTAATACACATCTATTAACCCCGAGAGAAGTAGGCAGTGCGTATGAGTCAAAGCCAGAGCAGCATAATTGCATTCTTTATTCAATTTTTTTAACTATTTTCTAGCTTTACAAACATTTTTAAATTTCTAAATGGAATAAGTGATATAGTGCCAATTATGGTTAATAATGAATTAGTTCCTTAGGTATTACTACTTTAATAGATTACAACAGTTTTAAAATATAAAGTCATCGTTAAAAAAGAAATTAGATCATTTTGGCCTCTTTTGATATGAACTATGAATATTGTCGGTGAGATGAGTCTCGTTCTGCTTGGCGTAATTAAATCTCGAGGTCTCCAGAGTCTGGCGTTCAATTTAATTCACCTTACCTTTTGATGCCGAAAAAATTCTATAAATACCTATTGCAATTCTTAAAGGTTGGAGCTTGTTACACTCTTACTGACTAAACATTTACGTTAGTTTTGATACTGTGCTTTACGATGCCCATCTCTTCTTAGGGACATAATAAAGTTTAACCCCAGTGAAACAACATTTAGGTGCCCACTAGTGCTATATCGATACCTTTTTGTAATGACATCGTAACTCACTTTTTCTGTTTTAGAGATCAAAATTTAAAGTTGAATATAAAAGTTCAGGAAAAGTGTCTCTACCTAATGTTTTTTAGGAGCATTTTGTCTAATTTTAGGTTGTAAGAGGAAACTATCATATATTTTATATTTTTTAGTAAACAAAAACTACGACTAACGTTAATTTATTTATCAAATCATAGAACCTCAGATTGTCTTGGATTGACGATTTATTTATCAAATCATAGAACCTCAGATTGCCTTGGATTGACCATTTATTTATCAAATCATAGAACCTCAGATTGCCTTGGATTGACGATTTGTGTATACAATCATGTAGTAGGTACACATCCGCCTCTAATTCACCTCAGATCTTCATCTCCACGGCTCTCGCTCGAGATGTATATATTCAGCTAGCACTCATTAGTACATCAAAGAACAAGCCCAATATAACCCTTGTATGATGTGTTTAGAAATTAGTAAATTTTTGCTCATGTACTTCAAAACAACACAAAAAATCGAGACAAAAAACTGATAAAAATAGAGCAGAGTATATACGGATGGTAAATTCTGTGACACTTGTCTCAAAAAGGTCTTTGTGTGTGTCAATACTTCAGAATAAAGTATTATTATTGGATCACATATCATTGAACACTGAGCCGGTGTTCAGTTGTCACAGAGTATCACGTTGAAGAGCATATTATTCAGACGCCAATTATTATCGTGGCAAATGGGATTGTAGTTTTGACAATTTATGTCCCTTTATCTTGTTGAAGGAATACAAATTTTCTGTCCATTCTAAACGTTACACTATAGCCTTGTATCGTCATCATAATCATCAGCCCGTGAAGTCCACTGCTGAACGTGGACCTTTTTCGTAAAAAGGAGCGATTTGCCATAATCTTAACGCTTGGCAGGCGTTTTCGAGATCGCAATAAAGACCTATTCAACCAAAATCGACTCACAGTAATTATTATATTATATGTACATACATACATATAATCATGTCCTAAGAAGCGCTGGCTGGATGTTGTGACCAAAGACATGGAAGCCATGGAAGACCATGAACTTACGATTAAGGATGTTAAAGACCGAGCAAAATGGAGGAAACTTAGTAGGAAGGCGGACCCTGGCAATGGAGGTCGAGATTAAAAACGCCAAGAAGAAGAAGACACATAATCACGCCTTTTCCTTGGCTCTCTTGTGGATAATCAATTCCCGGTCTCCCGCGTAACAGGCGAGGATACTGACCACTATACTACCGAAGAATTGGGGTAGGCAGAAACCACTTCTTCCCACTTGCGACGAGTAAAGTGGCAATCCGTAGGCCACTTTTCGCCATCGTGGGAAATGAGACGTGTGCGGTGACGAACTACGACGCCGATTATATGTATATTATTATATGTATTAATATTTAAATGTTATTTATGTATATCTATTATTACAATCCCCTTTAATGATCAGCGCTGTTGAGACACCTACTGGTAGCTATTATTTTATGTAACTTTTGAAACACGGAGAACCATGGTAATGTTAGTGTGCCAGCCGAGAATCGAATTCGAGATGATCTTTCGATTCTCGATTTTGGGGCAAGGTCTGATACGCTACGCCATTATGACTCTCAATTTTCGTTAATTAACCCGTTGTTAGTCGCGTTATTCTAATCATTCTAATTTCGCGATTTTTTTACGAATGAAAAAATTGGGAATTAATAGATATTCCCAGGAAAAATTGACGGTATCTATGTCAGTAGTAATGGATTTTCAGACTAACTGATTATGAATGAAATGAACTCTACGAATTTCCGATAAATTTAAAATTGCAAAAATGCAAATTCGAAACAAGAACTCATTTTTAATAAAAAAATTAAGATCTTTATTATACTATTATCTTTTTATAGTTTTCCTTGATATTTTTATTTCATAATGATGTAATATTTTTTTATTCAACTAAATATATAAAATAACGATTCCTAATTTTAACGATATTTTAATTTTAATATTTTACTTATACGTGGATTTTTCATTGAATTTATGCACTGCTTAAACTTATGAAGTATTTAACGAGCTTTTTGCAGAACTATATAACTTTATCTATGTATTCAAACAATTATCCTTATATGGCATATGTATATGAACAGTCCTAAATACAAGAAAAAAGACACACTGAAATATAAATTTATCCACTAACAAAAAAGAATTAAAGATATTTGTTATGCAATAGCATTATCAGTGTCATGACAACGTTTGAATTCTTTCAGCAAGTGGCAGCAATTTGCACAGTCCCTAATAGCAGTCACATAGAGACATATATTGTGCTTACAAAATACAGTGTCACTGTATTTTGTAAACACAATCTAAGAATTGCAAGTGAGCACAAACATGCTATTCCTTTTTAGATTACCCACAAACATAAGCAAAACGAAGACAACAATCATAATCATTTATTGCTTATTAGTAACTGTCAGATTTTTAAATTACGGAATACGTGGGCAGTAACACACATTTCGGGCTTTCATGCACCGAATCATGTATGTTGTGGTTAATATTCGTGCGCAATTAGTTTATTTTGACGGCATATAATTACAGTCGGCCGCTTATTCAATTAAGATTGCCTTCAGTTATGCAGTTTAAATGCTCGTGACGATAAACACCTTGCAACTTAGAAGATAAATTAAGTGACAGCAAGTATTTTTATCGCTTGCAAACGTAACTTTCATCTCTGAAATGGCGAGGCAGCTTATCGTCGATGTAAAGCCGCGACGGGCCGTCTTAGGCGCCTCGCCGATTTATTGTATCACTCAAGCTTTCAAATGGCTGGTTTGCAATGTTTCTTTCAAATAGAATTAACAAATGCCGTAGGAATGACATAGCCGGGAGTAGTATAACGATTTACTTCTCTGTTGAATTCATAACAATCTGCTAATCATTTAAGCACTAAGCAACAAACAGATAGACAGACAAACACACTTTCGTTTTTATTATGTTACTTAACGTGAAGTGTGGTTTCGGAAGTGTGGATAATTGAGAATTTAATTCTTATTTCTAAATTTTTTAACTTTCTTACTCATATTTCTAAACATTTGCACTAAGTATTTAAACAGGATACCCTGTTAACCAATCATAGGTATTATATTATACTTTTTTACCGATTACTTCAAAATTGAATAGAGTTAGTTATCTGCGGTAAATGTCACTAATATTATAAATGCTAATGTTTTTGAATGAATGTGTATGTTTGTTATTACTTCACGTTGTAATGACTCAATGTATTTCAGTTAAATTCGTAATGGAGATACCTCAGGACACTTTTTATTCTGGTACTGCATTCCCCTGGGGTAATAATTCATCTTTAATGTTATTTTTAGTCTCCACGCGGGTAAAGCCGCAGGGAGACGCTAATACGCTATAAATTATTATCACCGCCGTCATATCGTTAGGTGGATACTGCGGTTTCGCACTAGATATCTAATTAGACATAACAGACATCTGGTGAGAATATCACTCATAATAATAAATGTTTGTTATAATAATTATTAGTGTTAGTAAGTTATTAGTTTTATTGATGTTTGTGGTTTATATACTTCGTCATTAGCTAGACAATGTTAAGGGGAGATCTGCCATAAATTCCCGTTTTGCAGGAATATATTGATCGTTGTAGATGGTAATTAATTCGCATAATTAAAGCTATATCAGAAGTCTTAAACAACTGACAGCTGATCTAATGCATCAGTGAAGTGATGGACAGCTCTGTGTGTAAGATACTTACGATATATTAAATAAAGAAGATACAAATAAGACTCAGTACGTGTTTCGAGAAATTAAGTATTATTATCTATCTATATATCTATACTATTATAAAAAACTAAATCCGTCAATGTTTGTTTGTTTGTTCAAGCTTCACGCAAAAATAACGGCGTAGATTTTGGTTAAACTGTTACAATATTAATGTTATTATGTGGTATGTTTCATCAAAATCGGTCCAGTAGAATTGTAGAGCTTGATCCCTGTTTTAGTAGCCGCTGTTAGTTAGGTACGAGAGCTTAAGTAAAAGTGGTCCTAAGGTTTTCTTTTTCATATAAAACTATGATTGTATCGGGATTTCATATGTGGCAGAAAATCGAAATTAACCCGGGCGGAGCCTCGGGCAAATGCTAGTAATAATATAATATTGTGGACACATTTTTATTTGTCACACACATTGATCTAGCACCAAGTTAGGATTCCCTGTGTCTTGGGTACTAGACAACGATATACTTAATTATATAGATAAATGTTAATACATATATAGGTAAACATCCATGACTCACCAGAGTTCGAACCCGGGAACTACAATTTCTCAATAAGAGTCCGATATGTAATGATGCAATTTATCTTTAATCCTACTTGTATTATTAAACCATCTACTCTCCCACTCCAGGAGACGGGTCAGCTCTCAGCGGTTGAGCCACCGTCCACGCCGGCCAAATGCGGGTAGACATCACATACCGTCGAGAAAATTTCCCGGCGTGTAGATTTTCACGATGTCTTCCTTCACCGTTTTATCTTACCTACAACTTATACTAAATTGAATTCTTTTGTTGACTTAAGTCAACTATCTTATTTAGAATACTACCCACTTATTCTTAACTATTCTATTTTGCTACGTATTTCTGACTGATCTCTTGAAAATCATACTTTCTAATTCCTCGGTCTCACGGAGACGTGGTCATAAACTGTTATACCTACTTATTAATTGTTTTAATGTCCCTGCGGAGAAATGTTGGTGTGTAACTAATGAAACGTGCTTACAATGACAATTTGCGCTCGGGCGGCAGCAAAGGCAAATTGTTGCTTTGCGACGTCTAGAATTAACGTGGCAGGCGTTTGAGGCATTCATTTGTGAAATGTCAATCAAATTATGAACAATTTGCTTTCGGTGTCATGTTATTCGGACTAATTTAACTCTAAGTACAATAATGCTGAGTGCTTTCCTCCGAAAACTGGATGCCTACAACTTGTATTGTTTTTCATGAACTCCTTTTGCGTGAAATGGCAGATTCGTCTCTTTATCATTTTATATTATTAACCCCCCCCCCCCCCGAGTCCAACCACCTGAATATCTGTTTTCGCTTTAAATGAAAAATCCCGAAATAATTATAAATTTACAAAAAAGTCCAAGAACAATTTTTACTTGAGCTCTCGTACCATAATGGCGGCTACTACGAGTAACACAGAAATCAGGTTGTATCTGCAGTTCTAGTTGATCAATTTTGATGAAACATGCTGGAGTATTTAAGTCGGACTAGTACTTTTAAGACTGCGGTGCGTAAATCTCGAACAAATAAACAAACAGTCGCGAAGAAAATAAAAATCGTTTCGGTTTCGGAAGCCGAATTAATTGGTCGATCTGAGTTAAGTTTTTCGAAACATCTTTAATGTACTTTTTACAATTTAATAACACTATAAATTATATTTGGCATAAAAATAGCGTCGCTCTATTTCGTCTCGTGGATGTTCTGCGAACCAGCTAAGAGATGCATCAGGATATTGGACGTGATGAAGTTCAAATAATACAAGGTAAATCTCAATATGGAGTTACTAACCAGTTATTAATCTGATGATCAGATGTCGGTTTATTAAGGTACATTCGACTTTTCAGGTAACCTCACAAGAAAAAATCGCAAGGTGTCCGAGCTTCTCGGAGGCCGTGAGGTCACCTTTTCGGGAAATCTCTTCGAAAAATTTTTTGACTATCCTTAATGTTACAACTTTATCACTACAATCGATATCTTATTAGCGACTTTCATTGTATGTTAAAACTTAATAACATTTTTCTCATTTGATTGCGGTGAAGTCACCATAATAAAAACCATCTTCAAGGGAGCTTAACCAGATCTAAAATGCCATGCCGACCTAATATCTATAACTAATATCTATAAAACGGCAGTGAGAATATAATGCTTTGACTTTGCGTGGTTGGTACTGAGTGCTTTGTGTAGGTAGTAACCTACGCGCATAATTATGTATCGAAACGCAGCTTAAACTCTTACTGGGTGAAAATGATTAATAAAGAATGAATAAGAAAGAAGCAAATATATCAGTTTGAACTAACAATTTAAATATAACTCAATCATACAAAATACAGATGATTTATACAGTTCCTTTAATTTATGGTGTTTGATTAATTTGGCACAATTCTGCCAATATTCGTTGTGAAAGTTGCATAAACTTAGAGGTGGTAAGCGGTCAATATAAAGAATTTTGGCAGCGATAGGACGGAAGGTCCTTTGACAAAAGTCTTTCGACCAAGGTAATAAATCTAAAACAGAGGCTGCGACAATGCTTAGAAATGTTAGTAGTAGTAGTAGAACTAATCCTTAGTTAGACAAACAATCGCGATGACAAATATTTTCAAGTTAATATGTTAATGGGGAAATTATTTACAATCTGATATTTTTCGTATTTATAAATAAAATATATACAGTTCCTATAGGTGATTCTTTAATGTAGTCATATTTTTTTTTTTTACATCAGCGAGCACGGTAATATCCATGACATATTTTAAATAGAGTCCATATCTTTTCCACAATCTGTTGTACAATTCTTCTAGCTGAGTCTCAGCCAAATAAAAAAAGACGAGAAAGACGTAGACGATACGTGAGCCAAGTAGCAGGTCTCGTCCCAATGTTTTCTTGCGTCGTTGGAGCGCGCTGAAATATTAGAAATTTATGTGAAATGACACAGGTATATTTATTTTATTGACTATTTTGTATCATTTAAATCTATCTATACTATTATAAAATTGTTAGATGTCAAATTTTCAAAAATCAAACATATTTAAAAACAAATTACTCAGATCGACTAATTAAGGGCTTCTGAAACCAATTTCGTCGATGTATGTTTGTTTGTTCGGGCTTCACGCAAAAACCAGCGGGTAGATTTTAGTTAAATTGTTACAGTCTTAAAGGTATTATTCCGTAGTACTTATAAGTACTAATTCGACTTAAATACTGCGGCGTATTTCATCAAAATCAGTCCAGTGGAATTAAAGATACAGCTTGATCCTTGTTTTAGCAGGCGCCGTTAAGGTACGAGATGTTAAGTAAAATTGGTTCATATGCTTTTTATATAAATCTATGATTGTCTCGGGATTTCCCATGGAGCGGAAAACCGACATTCACGCGGGCGGAGCCGCGGTCAAAAGCTAGTTGTTAATATTTTCACTTCAATTGGTAAATATAAATTATATAAATAGAATATTTATTTATTTCAACCATACAAATATTCTATTAATAGTATCTGAGAACTAAACGACACTACAGATTTAATAATGGCCTTAATAGACTAGCTCACATTTTGAAAAATCTTTGACCTCCAAACTAGGTAGCATCTGTAAAACTTTGAAAACAAATAATAGCCAGACAATGCATTTACACCATAAGTCAAGTCAATAATTCGCGAAAATAATTCGCGAATAAATAAAATTTTATTTAAAATTCACTGCCCTAAATAAAATAATTGCTTACATTTGAATTGATACTGCATATAAGTTATTATCCTGGAAATATGGCTATTTTTTTTCTTATGGTTCTTATAACATAGTTCGTACATATAGGCAACAATTCTTCTTTAAGTCCATCACAATAGGCAGTTTTGTGGTGTTTGTTATTCGTCAAGCGGCACTTAACTTTTTTCTGCCGACAGTCTAGTGAAAATATCTTTCGCCATTAATCCGAAACTAAATACCAGCTGGCATGCAGCAATACTTACAAGTTCCATTTTGGGACATAAATAAACCTTATGCGCACAAAAATAAATGAATGATGCTTCAATCGAAAAGTATTCAATGAACAAACGAAAGAGTATTTGACATAATGGACAAATAAAAGCTAATCCCTTTGTTACTGTTAAGATATGATCATCATTATCATCATGAACCCGTGGAACTTCACTGCTGAACATGGACATCCCCTTTAAATTGGAGGGATTTATCATAATCTCCATGATTGGTATTGGTGTCTTGGTGATCGCAGTAGATTTTGACTGAGTAGTAGGGTAACGTTGCTGCCCACTACTGTGATACATTAGTCAGCTGGTCCTCAATGCACCCACGGGAAGAAATTGTTTAACTTTATTATTATGCCAGTTCTATAGAGTCGGTCTTAACAATTCAACCTTAATATAGATTTAATAAACTATTCAATCTATTGTATTTCTATGCAATCTATAATACTCGTATATGTATCATATCAACTTGTAATTTATAGAATATAGCGAAAAATTGTTTTATTCACACTGTGGTCTTTTATATCATTTGTAGTATTG
>WUAW01038011.1:0-15103 GCA_017165845.1 Thaumetopoea pityocampa | reverse complement strand
CTCCGCAGGGAACGCATTTCCACCGCATTCACGCGACTTTCGTTCTTCTTTTGCCATATCCACGATTCACTCGGCCTATATTCGGAATGTTTTCAAAAAACCTTAATTTTAATTGAAAATATGCATTAAATTTATTTTATTTAATAGCTCATATCAACAAAAGATAAAGTAAACTTAGTACAGAAATAAAATAATTGATACGTTTTCATACAAGAAGAATTAATTAAATCAGTTCAAAGTTTACAGTTTGCAATTCTAAAACTTCATTTTTGATTCCCAACTACTGTTCTGAAGGTGCGATATACTATAAACATATACTATTAAACTCATATAGTATGTTTACAGTAAATACATTGTAGGTGGTTGCATTGGTCTCGCTGTGAATATATACCAACAGTACAATTGTTGAGCTTAAACTGTCTCAAGAGGACTCCACGGCCACTATTGTCTCTGTTGATAAATCGTTTGCGTCATTGCTATCTACAGAGAGTTTCCTTCTCCACCCTAATATAATAAATGCGAAACTGGGAACAATCAACATTGTTACGGCAAAGATTTAGAACACTGATACCCACAGTGGTCTATATCGAACCCAGGGGTCGACGATGACGTGCAAGGGGTCCACGCCAACTGTCAAAAACATATTTGAAGTTAATATATTTACAAAAAAATCATATTAACTACGCTTTGGGGGTCTACACAAAAGTGAAAAACATTATAAGTGGTCAATAAGACAAAAAGTTTGAGGACCTCTGATTTAAGAATATAAGAAAAATGAGTTATTTGCATTCACTTTTGCAGGTTATTAGAACATAAAATTATCTATAATACACTCCATAGTCTGATAATTATTTTTTTTTTTAATCTAAATTGTAATATCGCAAACGGTTCGTTAAACCATTTTATATCCGGTCGTGGTCAGATTTCCTTAACCCAAATATCCGTTTGAGTACCAACTACTTATAACTTTTCAAACAAATTTAACTAGTCTATGATCGCTACAAACAATTTTTAATGTTGTTATTTATAATATTTCAAAATGGCTTATACTGCTGACGTAGTCGCGCCATGATAAATTGTGCTACACAACTGGTCTTAGAATACAGGGCGTTCCAATTTATATATTTAATTTTTGTGACTTGTAATTCTCATTTATGGATTCGCCCGTAATATTTAATATTAGTTATTTTATTTATTAATTAATTTATAGTTTCATTGCAAACGAAATGCCAAAGGAATTCTCTACCAGTTAATCGTTGGGTAATACAGAGTAAACAAAATAAATTCAGTGGCTAATAAGATCTGGAGTAGATGATGAACTGATTTTTTTAAAATATTAGTATGAAAATAAAGATGTACAAATATATAACTAAAAAGTGAGCGTTCCAAAGTTGCTTTCTCTACATTACTTGCAATAGTCTAGATCTTTAGTTCTCAAAATGGTCCACGGGAGACTCGACGGGAGTCTACGTTGGCGTACGCAGATTTCCACAGTTAGATCTAATCTTCACATTTTTTGTCGAGTTTTGGGAATATAGTAGAAATGTAGCTGCCGGGGGTCCACCGGAACCAGCTAAATTTTGAAAGTGGTCTATGAGGAAAAAAAATCTCTGAGAATAAAAAGTCTGGAAACCTCTGGTCTAGGTAATAAAAATTAGACTATATGCAAGATTACTTTTTTATTGTAAAGAAAAAATAATATCATACTGGTGTTGCAAATGTTGAATGTTTTCTTACGTGTTATGTATAGAAGAAGGCTTTTTGAAATTAGTAGTAGAGACGGTTTTAAGATTTGACTTTCAGTTTATTTCACATGAACTAGTTAAGTTGCGAGAAAAATTAAGGTTTTTAGTAAGTAACGTATAAGGATTGCAAAATTGACGTAACAAAATATTAGTTTCTTATTGGTCGACGAATGTAAACACAAACCAATCACAGTTAATGTAGATGGCAGCACCAATTCTTAAGGTGACGTTACTTTATAAAGGTGAAGTCATAACAACTGAAGTTTTTTTTTATTAAGTCTCTCTGACGTTATTATATCAGACGTTATTTATAAACTATTATATTTGCTCTCAATTATGTCATCATCATATCATATCAGTCCATAGTCATCCACTGCTGGACATCGGCCTTCTCCAATTATCGCCACACCGAGAGGCTATGAGCCGCCTGCATCCACCGATTGCCCCCGAAATTCACCAGGTCATCGAATTATATAATGATATATTATATAATGATATATTATATATTATAAGTATAATATTAATAATTATATTATAATTTTTATATAATTATATAATATATAATTATATATTATATAATTATATAATGATATATTATATATTAAACAAGTCAGCTGATTGATGCGCCACCTCATTATCCAGGGGTATGTCAGACTGTGCGCTTTTAATACGTGCTATTTTTCGTAATGAGCGGTTACCAAGATTTTGTTAAGAAAACATAGAAATCTTACTGCCCTGCAGATATACGTTTCTAAGTGGTGTTACCTAGTTTAACCTTTCGCTTACCATACTGTCGCTATGTCCAATACTTGGATGTCCAAGTCTTTAGTTCGGTAAAAAATATCACGGATTGGGCTTAGAGGTAATGTTTTAACCATCAATTTTATCTCTCATTATTTCTTAATCCATTCACAGTAAAATTTAGATATTGCGAATTTTTTATTTATAAAATCAACAGTATTACATATGATACTCCATATCCTCTAATTAAAATGAAACGCGATTCATTTGTAAACAAATGTCTTCTTCTTTTGACGGAATGTGCTAAAACGTGTAGTAATTATTTAATATTGGAAATTTATAATATTTTTTAATTATTAAAAATATTATAAATTTCCAATTAGTCAAAATCAAATTACTTAGCCTAAAGACTAAGTAATTTGATTTTAACTTAAATTGCTAAGTAAGTTATAGATTAAGAACGTGTTCATTAACACTTTTCTTATTGTCTCTAGTAAGGGGAAGGGGGGATAATAATATACATGAATTTTTAAAACTGTTGTTATTTTATAGTCTTACACTTAATAAAAAAAATAAAGCTAAAGTTATTTCAAATATTTTTTTTGATTTTCCGCAAGAAGCCGTTAAAACTCTCAAATCTATTGTTAGATTCGAATCTACCTCGCTGATCAATATATAGAGTTCGCAGTAAATATTATATTCTCATGAATTCAAATTTGAATTAATTCATATTGAAGCGTGATTAATACTTATTTATCCTTGATTTTATAGTTGTAATGTATTTCATATTGTAAATAGAATAAATTATAGTTTAAAAAATTAATAAACACGCTTTTATAGTTAATCGAACTAAAAAAAAGTTCTTAATATAAGAATAATACAATTAACGAGAAAATTAATGTCATTGTGGTAAAAGCGTTAACGAGAAAATTAATGTGATTGTGGTAAAAGCGTTAACGAGAAAATTAATGTGATTGTGGTAAAAGCGCGGGGTGCTCGATATCAATTGTTATAATTTCTCAGTAGTTCTATTCCGAAATGCAGACTTAGTGTAAAAATGTAGTACAAAGCACCCGACGCTTTTATCGTAATGACATTAATTTTATCGATAATCATTTTATTCTTATATTAAAAATTATTTTTTAATTTTCATTTCGAATAACTATCACCGCGTGTTTTTTGTTTAGTTTTTTAAGCTATAATTTATTTTTAATTTTTTAGTTCGATCTATAAAAAACAAAATTACTAAATTATTCATTATAAAAGGATTTTTTTTTAATATTAAACTGTTATATTTTCATAGGTCGTTTTAGAGCGGGTAAAAATTGAGTTCAAAGATGAAGGTAATAGAAGCGTTTTAAAAAGACTGATGCATCTCTATAGATTAGTTTTCTCAGATTAATATGATCCATTTTATTTGAATTCCTAAGCACGATGAGAGATTAACATCCGTCTGTCAATTTTTTCTTATTTATCAAAGTACATCTGGAAATTTTATATGATATATAAAAACAACACCATATTTATTAGCTATGTACTACACATATAAATATTCGTGTACAGAACGGTGGCGATATCGCTGATACTCTATGACTATAAATGATGGCTTTCTGATCTATGCCAGCTAAATTACGCGTAGCCATAATAGCACAAGGGATGGAGGAAAAGAAAACAAGGAAAAATGTATAAAGCAAGAAGTCCTTTGTTATCACCGTGAAACGAAACGCTAACGGAAATCACGAATAGTTATTCTTCTATTTTCGTTTGCGTTTTATGTACAATACTATATTAAATGTTGGATGGAAATGTACAAACTTGGTTTAATATCATCTGTAACATTAATTTTCCTGCTCTAGGCAAAGTAAGAGCGTTACTTTTACAAATACAAGCGTTATCATTAACAGTAACGCAGTTAAAATACGGTTACATTAAAGCGTTAAAAAATAACACGTTAAATAAAAAAGTCTTCTTAAAAGTGAGCTGGTGCGATAATCAGGTAGGCAGAGTAAGAGCATTACTTTTACAAATACAAGCGTTATCATTAACAGTAACGCAGTTAAAATACGGTTACATTGAAGCGTTAAAAAATAACACGTTAAATAAAAAAAGTCTGCTTAAAAGTGAGCTGGTGCGATAATCAGATTCAAAATGAGGAGATAATCTTCTGATTTAATATACTACGGGAGTACTATTAATTATTATATTTTAATTGGAAAAAAAAATGAATTATCAGATAATGTCTCGGGTTCGAAGTTCGGCAGGAGGAAACTTTGAATGTTGAGCACAATTTTTTGTACCCGAGTCATGGACGTACTTATCTATATAACGTTTAGTATTTATCTATATAACGATGTACATATATCGTTGGCTAGTGACCAAGACGTAAACGTTCCTAGTTTGGGACTTAATCAATGTGTGTGAAGGTATCCAGAATATATATTAGTATTATTGTATCAGGATTTTTAAATGCGCTAATGTAAACAATCATTATCATCATCCAATAAGCGCTTATCAGTTTTTTAAATATATGATACTTCATCATTATCATAATCTGATAATTATGATGATTATGAGCTGATGTTCGTGGACATCCACTACAGGAAATGGGCATTCCTTAAAAACGAAGAATTTTCCATGATCTACACGCTTTGCAGGCATCTTGACGATTGCAGTAGATTACGGATTCAATAACAGGAGAACGCTGTTGTCCATTATTCTGGTACATCTTAAGAGATAGACTAAAGATAGACTAGTTCTCACAGCATCCACTGTAGGAGATGGAGTAACCCTATTATTATGCCGGCGCCACACGGCTTATGATATTACATAAGAATTAATAAATCAGTACTTCTATATCTGAAAATAGATTTTTATTAGGTTGGTGCATATGAAATGTCCGATTTTTTTACGTGCAAACATTTCTCTTCCTGTTTTCATTATGCTTTTGTTTTCGACATAACCTAGTTTATAGTCGTACTGACTATCGTCAGCGTCGCATTTCAACAAAGGGGATTTTCTCAAAAGTGTGTCCTTTGGTTTTTTTTTTATTTTTTTTTTCATTTTGTACCGATATGAATTCCACCGATATTCGTGTAATATTTTTGTATGAGTATAAACTTGGTAATAATGTTGCAAAAGCTGCACGCAACATAAACCAGGCGTTTGGAGAGAATACTGTTAACGTTCGAAAAGTGGAGCGTTTGAGAAATTGCGGTCTGGTGATTTTTTACTACAAAACGAATCGCGGGGATGACCCAAAAAATGACATTGAAAAATGATCTGATGGCATTGGCGGAAGCGAATTCAACTGTATCCACGAGAGAACTTGCTACCAGGATAGAAGATTACCATAGAATGATATTGTGACATCTTTTTGAAATTAGCAAGCTCAAAAAATGAATAAATATGTAACACACACGAACTAACTGAGCGAAATAAGCTGCATCGGTTGACCGCATACATCGCACAGAGCAGTTGCGAAATTAAATGAATTAAATATGAAGTTTCGCAACACCCAGCCTATTTACCGGATCTCTCGCCAAACGACTTTCATTTTTTTGAGTATTTGGATCTGTTTTTACGGGCGAAACAGTATGAAAATGAAGACAGTCTGAAAAATTCGATATCTGATTTTATTGATTCTAAAGATCAGAATTTTTTTAAGACAGGCATTTATTTTTTTAAGGCCCGCTGGGAAAAGTGATTTGAAGCGAATGGAGCATATTTGGATTAAATAAACAGCTTGTGAAAAAAGATATACAGTTTTATACATTCATTTAAAAATACGACATTTCATATGTACCAACCTAATATATCGATTAAAAATACATTTATATAACCGCTTGCATTAAATATCAATCCTAATTGTATAAAATAAAGTTATTTCAACCAACTGTCACATCTGTTTGTGTGAATTTATTCTTTGCCCCTTAGTATTCTAGTCGTGCGTCCCCGGGGCAAAAGCCGCGTGAAAAAATAGCCCGGTGACATATAAAATACGATGTCACTTGATTTGTGCCTTACTCGGTGTCTTGCGAGTGCTAATCCTAACTAATAAACGTAAATCTGAGTTTGTTTGTTTGTTAAGTTGTCGCGCTTTAATTATACAACCGATTATCGTGTAATTCTGTACACACGTTGTCAAAGGCACAAAGAAGGAAATTGGGTGTTGTTTATTAAAAAAACTATTCCCATGGGTTAAAAAAATGTATTTTCAACGGTCTTTGGTATGTATTTAAGGGCTTAAACGCGAGCGGAGTCGTGGGTAAAAGCTAGTAACTAGATATTTGTAACCACTGAAATTTCTGATAAGTCAAGATTTATGTGGTGATGGGTATGTATACTGTGTGGCGACGGCATAATAATAGCGTCACTTCACCTTCCCGTTGACGCTGCGAGAACTAAGGGACGTACTCGGGTAATGAGAAGCAGCGTTGTGCTGTTATTCAATCAAAATTTCCTACGGTATTGAAGACGCCTGCTAAGCGTGGAGACTACGGAAGTGACTTCCATTTTAAGGAGAAGGTTCATGTGTGAACCAGTTGTGAACTTTATTAAAAAAAAAACTACTCATACATACATACAATCACGCCTTTTTCCCTGGTCCTCCGGCGGGGAATCGAACCCCGGTCTCCCGCATAACCGGCGGGGGTACTGACCACTATACTACCGAAGAATTGGGTTAGGCAGAGACCACTTCTTTCAACTTGCTACGAGCAAATTGACTATCCGTGGCCCACTCTTCGCCTCCGCGGGAGACGAGACGTGTCGGCTGGCGAACCACGACGCCGTCATTTTGTGAGGTTCAAAAGTGACTAAAGTTCCTCATTGCGTTCCCATGGAAAACTACTCATATCGATTAATTAAGGGCTTCTGAAGCCAAATCCGTGGATGTTTGTTTGTTGTTTGTGCCAGCTTAACGCAAAAACCAACGGGTAGATTTTGGTCTTAAAGGTACTATTCTTACTTAAATACTGTGCTATATTTATCAAAATCGGTCCAGTAGAATTGAAGATACAGCTTGATCCCTGTTTTAGTAGCCGCCGTTAAGGTACGAGAGGTCAAGTAAAGGTGGTTCTATGACTTTTTATATAAATCTGTGATTACTCATGTAGCGTAAAACTAATATTCACGCAGGTGGAGCCGCCGACAAAAGCCGCAAATATTTGTACTCATCATATAAAGTTCATTTCTACCGGGATTCGAACTCGGGACTTATTGGCACAGTAAGCCGGATCACTCTCACTGTCCCAATAGTCGTCTAAATAACGAAAGAATTAAAACTTTTTTTCATGGCGTTATTTATTCCGACTTTTTGCGAGAACCCTGAATTCGTACCCAATCTGCGCTGTTCGTTGTATCTCTATACTGTGTTTCTCCACTCAAAACACCTGACCAATGCTGTTTAGGGCCTCTCGGAAATCTAGTCCCAAACACAGCGAAAATCAAGGCATTTTCCATGGACATAGTCTCTCGGTCATCGCATATTGTGGCTAGACCACGTTAAAGGATCCTCCAGGAATTTGTCTACCAAGATAGATCACACAATATATATTACACGGATATATGAATTACTATAGGACGAAAACACTGCAACCGTGTATTATTACCGTTTATTACTAAATTATTTAAAACGCGTCGGTACAGGCGCGCATGAATCCTCTTTGAATGATGTCACATCACGACTCGTGACTTGTAGTGCTGTAGCAAATCGTATATATTCGGTACTGAGTAACGGGTGCGCCATCTAGTATCGAGTCACGAAACGTTACTCACGAATGCATTTCGTTACTCGCATTTTTCGTATTTTGGGCACAACTGTTTTAGTTCGCGCAAGTACCGTATTGAATGCGTGTGTTGAAACGTTTGTTGATCGTGTGTTTTACGCATGCGCGCGCTTATTCGGCGAATTTAAAAACGTGAGTTATAAGAACGATGTTTAATTTGAAAATTCTTCATCCAAGTTTATTACTGTTTAAGAGACAAATTTTGAGATTGGATCAGAAACACAAGTCTGGTTCAAAATACGAAAAGTGTAAAAATGCACCCTTACGCAGCTAGGTGTACAATGTATAAGTATGTTTTCTATAAATTACGAATGATGCGACTCCGTGACGTCATACCGTACGCGTACGCAATACGACTCTATTTGTTGCTCTATGCTATGTTATGAGGTATCAAAATTAACGAGTAACGTAACGATACAATAGTAACGAGTACTAATTGTAACGAATACATACCGGTACGCTTTTTATTGATATTTTTACACCTTTAATGTCTTGTAGAGCGAGGAGCGCGCAGCGCCCGAGCACCGATCGCCGGTACGGAGCCGAGGGAAGTGGGGAACCGGAGACAGAACGTGTTACATTACGAATTTCTTTCTGCAGTTCTGCCCGCATTCATATAGGTTTATACGCCATATAGAAAATCTCGAAATAATTATATATTTGCAAAAAGTGTACAAGACCATTTTTACTTGAGCTCTCGTTCAATAATGGCGTCTATTGAAATGGAGACCAGACTATATATTTAGTTCTACTTGACAGATTTTGATAAAACTAGCTCCAGTATTTTAGTTGGAATAATATTTTTAAGACTGTAATAGTATAACCAAAAATTATCTGCTTGTTTTTTGCTTAAGTATCGAACTAACAAACGAATAGACGCAAAAACAAAGGACAGTTTCGCTTTCAGAAGTTCTTAATTATTTTTTTATATATCTTTGACGTATAGACATCGACGTTATACAATTTTATAATAGTATAAATGTATTTAGTCAACAGTATGACATCATTAATTTATTTCGACGATTTTTAAAGGCACAAGAAAATTCATTAAGTACAAAGAACCGGGAGAGCTTTGCCCCCGAAGGAATCTGAAGAATATTAAATAAAACATGCGAAAGCGTATAAATAATCCAACAAGGTCGCTAGTTAAGTGAGTTTTTTTGCGTGCGAGACATATTGAAATAAAATATTTATTCGTTCACGCGTGGGTCTGGTGTGGCGGCGGTCTCGTCTCTCTACAAAAATGTAGAGACGGGATTATATTTTAATTTCAGCATCCATGTGATATCGTTATGAAGTATTCAGGGAAAATTCTTCATCTGTAAATATACTGTATATGAGAAGTTTTTTTTTCCGCATGAATTTACCGATTTACAGAATTACAGTTCGTAAAATCTTCCTCGTAAGCTTAACATGCGTACGATATATCTATAATAAAATCCGATAATATTATTAAATGTCAAATTTTCAAAAATCAAAGATATTTAAAAACAAACTACTCAGATCGACTAATAAAGGGCTTTTGAAACCGAATCCGTCGATGTTTGTTTGTTTGTTTGATCGGGCTTCATGCAAAAACCAGCTAATAGATCTTGATTATACTATTACAGCCTTAAAGGTACTATTCCGACTTAAATAATGCGATATGTTTTATCAAAATCGGTCCAGTAGAATTGAAGATACAGGTTGATCCCTGTTTTAGTAGCCGCCGCTAAGGTAGGAGTGGTCAAGTAAAAGTGGTTAATAGTTTTTTTTATATAAATCCGTGATTGTGTCGGGATTTCACATGTAGTGGAAAACTGGCATTCACGCGGGCGGAGCCACGGGCAAAAGCTAGACCATAATAAAATCCGATTTCGGTTAAAAAAATGTTGCGTATCGATAATTTAAACCGGAAAAAAAATGATTTTAAAAAACCTGAATCACCGCAGAAACTAAATTGAGCATACAATCAGATGACACCTGTCTCCCCTCTCTTTTTAAATAGGCAAGGGCTTAGTGGAGGGAAAAAGGTAAAGCTGTTTTCCGATAGATTTGGCGATTTCTTGACAAGAATTGCACATTTAAACATAGAACTCTATAGTAAACCAATAGAGTACAATTTACATTGTTCTATTTTGATATACATGAGTGTGCATTGATTGTTCGCAAATAAAAAAAAACATAGAAACTTATGGCAATCCGATATTGAAATAGATTTCAATACTGAAACTGAAATTAATACTGAAATCGGTGAAAACGGATTTTGAAATGGTTTTCAAAATCTATGAAATCCGATAGATATGTTCGCGTAAGAATTTGTAAATACCCTTGTTTACAATCAACCCTTCAATTAATGCTATATACACCCAGTGTCCTTGAGAAATTTGTTTAGGTTATACATAATTTAAATATTTTAACCACCAGATGTCGTTATAATAAATAAAATTTTATTACTCGTTGGCGTAACGCCCGGCTGTGACATTTTAGATTTTACTAACATAATGGAGTACTATCCCATGAAGTTTCACTTCGAAAATATAAATGGCGGCATCCATTATCCGTTCTAATACTTCGGTGTCATGGAAACTAAGACACAGTACGTATTAATGCCACACCGTTGCTCAGTAATAACCTTCTGAGATGACATCGCCACGTCCGGGCCGTGACATTTAATGTTGGCAACACATGCTTTCCGCGTGACACGCCGTCGGCTGACACGTGACTACAATACATTAGCGTGACACTCACCACATGGATTTATATTTACACCAGCTTTTACCCGCGGGTCCGCTCGCTTTGATTTCCTTAAATACATGTCAGAGATCGTGAAAATACATTTACGAGTATTTGATAATTTTGTAAACTATTTTTGCTATACCTCGGAAACAGTTTTTTTGGGATAAAAGGTACCTTGTGGTCTACTTTTACCCCTGACAATGTGTGTACAAAATTTCATGATGATGGGTTCAGTAGTTAAGAAGTGAAAGCATAACAAACAAACAAACTCACATCCGCATTTATAATATTACTTATGATTCCTTTTATTATATTTATTTAAAAACTTATACTCAGTTTATTCATAGATAAATCTAATTGAAGATATTTTCGCGTTGGTAGTGTTGTTGTACATACAGTGAGTAAAACCGGAATAAACCAGTTTGCGCTAGCTACCACATGCCTGGCACTCTGGCATGAGTCGCTTATAAGTAGCGTTAGAAGTTAGTTATATATATTATGTTCCTTTATAATATTATATTAAGTTACCACTTAATGCCCACTTAATGCACGGCCTAATGCCCCTCCTGATAAGGAGAGGTCCCTGCCCCTCTCACTAGAGTCCATATTCGTCCCCACTGAGACGAATATGGACTGGGGATGATGATTATAATATTAAAGTACCTATCTATAAAAAAATATCGCTCATCCAATAGAACAATGACGTAATTATATTTTTACAATTTATCAGAAGAAGCGTTTCAGTTTAAAATTAGATTATACGCATTTTGTAAATCATATCAATTATCATAATTTTTCTTAATTTATTTATAGATTATTATTAATAATTTGAGCATTCTCGAAAAAAATCCGATTTAAATAACAAATCATCCAAATTAAACACAAAATAAAATTTTAACTTTTTTGCAATTACGTCATTATTCTATTGGATGAGCGATATATAAAAAGCATTTGTATATTTATTTATATGCTGACAGTATTACAAACGTAAAAACGTTTCCGAGTTGATTTGACTGTAAATATAATCTGTGGTTTATTTATCGTCGCTGATGTTTATTTAATAGGGATGCCGGGCAATTCTAAAGAATTAACAACAAATAGAAAATAAAATATAGATTACTGAATAACTTTAACTTTTTTTTAACAAAAAGGTCCTTGAGTGGAGACCACGTACTAGCAAGCGCAGTGTGGGACGGGCACCTACGAGATGGACCGACGACCTGGTGAGGATCGCAGGGTCTCGCTGGATGCAGGTGGCTATGGACCGGTCGCGCTGGAATTCGATTGGAGGCCTATGTTCAGCAGTGGACAGCTGCGGGCTGAAATGATGATGAATGATGATGATTGTAATCGTTTTTGGTAACACACCAAAATAAAGAGTTATCTATCTATATTATTTATTTTTGAAAATTTGACATTTAACAATTTTATAATGGTATAAATATATGTATAAGAACACGAATATGCATTAAACGCGTAATTTTTTACTCTATATATTATTTTTGGATTTTATTTGATAGTATATCAAATTATAAAATAATACAAAAAATATTATATTATTCATATAATAATTACATTATGAACACCATTGCCATTCAAATTCAACGTTTAAAATATAAGTTATATAATATAACTATTGTAATAATAGGCTTTTAAATTATTTGACTTTATAATTTAATACAGAAATTACCTTCTTTTTCTTTTGACCACAATGGGATTTACTTTTGCATTCATAAATAAATGAGGTGCCGAATAATTCTAACAAATCAGCACATTAATAATGCCATCTGTCATACGAATCGAGTTATTAAATATTTCCGTTGTTTTGTTTTTAAATATTCATGTTAATTATGCGAAAATTCTCGCAGGCTATTTTGCCCTGATTCCCTGCTTGCTGGAGAACCAGGACAAAGGTGCAACTGTATGTACATATATTCCTCGATTTACACTGAAAATAGGCTCCCGACAAAACCGTGTAAAATAAAATCTCCAATTATGCTATGTAAAACCGTGTAAAATAAAATCTCCAATTATGCTATGTATAACCGTGTAAAATAAAATCTCCAATTATGCTATGTAAAACCGTGTAAAATAAAATCTCCAATTATGCTATGTATAACCGTGTAAAATAAAATCTCCAATTATGCTATGTAAAACCGTATAAATAAAAACCTCCAATTATGCTATGTAAAACCGTGTAAAATAAAATCTCCAATTATGCTATGTAAAACCGTGTAAAACGAAATAAACTCCCAATATGTGCTCAATTCAGTCATTTATTTAAGTAAAACATGTATTTAATTAAAAATTTATTTTACACGGTTTTGTCGAGAATCTATCTTCAGTGTAAATCGAGGGGTAGGTATTACATTTTATTATTTATAGCTTTCATAACTTACTAAGCCGTACTTACTAAGCTTAAATTACTTTAGTAACTTACTGAGAAATAATAAATGCACCATACAATTTTCAGAGCAATTATTCTCATCGCTCTACGTGCATACATATGAGCGACTGGCTGAATTTTGCCCGTATTCCCAACATCTGTTGACATCATCCGATATTTGGATTTACTGTCTTAACACTGTATTGATTATTATTATAATCATCATCATCATCATCATCAGTAGCGCTTAGAAGACCACTGCTGAACATAGGCCTCCTGCTTGAGGGGGGGGGGGATTTATCATAATCTCCACGCTTCTGGCCCGTTCTTCTCCTCTGAAACAACTTTTCGAGCGGGTGGTATATTTCTTCTACTTCATAAGTACCTGTTGGGTTTACATGAATAAAAAATTTTTGATTTTGACTTAGCAGGCGTCTTGAATACCGCAGTAGATGTTTATTGAATAACAGTATATCACTAGTGCCCATATTTCTTAGTCGGATCTCATAGCATTCACGGATAGAGATTATTATTGTGTTAAAATCTATTTGCTTCTATATCCTGCTTCATGACTACAATAAATAACCACTTTTAACAGCTCGATGAATATATAATAAGTATATTGAATATATCTTCTATCTATCTTCTATTTATNAGTCTATATCGTCCCCACTACAGGGGCACGGACCTCCCCTGATCAGGAGGGGGATTAGGCCGTAGTCTAGTGAGGGTTGGTAGATTTCACACATCCATGCGGGCATGCAGGTTTCCTCACGAAGTTTTCCTTCTCCGTTAAATACATTGGTGTCTAGAATGTAAACCGTACATGAATTACAAATAATAACTCAGTGGTACGGGACCGGGATTCGAATCCAGGACTCTTCGATCGTAAGCCGTGTCTAAAACCACTATACCACCAATGTACTTCTATTTATATACTACTATAAAATTGTTAAATGTTAAATTTTGTAAATGTAGTAGTTTTTTTTAATATCTTTATATTAAAAAAAAACTACTCAGATTGACTAATTAAGAGCTTCTGAAACCAAATCTATCGATGGTTGTTTGTTCGATTTTCACGCAAAAACCAGCGAGTAGATTTTGATTAAATTATTATATTCTTAAATGTACTATTCTGACTTAAATATTGCGACATGTTTCATTAAAATCGGTCCAGTAGAATTGAACATGTATCTTGCTGTATATATATGTATATGTATGTATGTAGCTGTAGCTTGATCTCTGTTTTAGTAGCCGCCATTAAGGTACGAAAGGTCAAGTAAAAGTGGTTCTTGGCTTTTTTATATATGGGATTAAGTCAGGATTTCCCATATAGCGGAAAACCGACCGACATTTGACGGCGGACGCAGTCGCGGCCAAAAGCTAATACTATTATAAAAATGTTAAAAGTCAGATTTTGTAAATCAAATATATTTAAAAAAGACTACTTAGATTGACCAATTTAGGACTTCTGAACGCAAATCCATTGATGTATGTATGTTTGTTCGTTTGTTCGAGCTTCACGCAAAAAACAGCTAGTAGATTTTAGTCAAACTGCTGCAATCTTAAAGGTACCATCCGACTTCAATACTGCGTCATCTTTTATCAAAATTGGTCCAGTAGAATTGAGGGTACAGCTTGATCCCTGTTTTAGTAGCTGCCACTAAGGTACGAGAGTTCAGTTAAAAGTGTTCTAAGGTTTTATTTATATATATATATATATATAT
>WUAW01038010.1:0-20345 GCA_017165845.1 Thaumetopoea pityocampa | reverse complement strand
GTTATATGTGTGCTATTCCTACAAATAAGTAATTACAAGAAGTATAAGTTATCAAGCCTTTTATTTAACAATAAGTACTGGAAAAAGTACTGAAATAAGTAATTCTACTGGACCAATTTTAATGAAACATGCCGCAGTATTCAAATCGGAATATAGATTATATTAGGTAGCAAATATTTATAGCGAACACCGACCTACGTTTCTGTCAAGCAGTTCAAAAAGATGTTGTGTTTTTGGGTATCTTTAGTCCGCACGTTTCGAAATAACGTCAAAATCTTTTGACGTTTCTGTACGAAACTGACTGCACCAAAATTGTAGCTGTCTCGTTTTGGTGTTTGACATTAGAAAAAGATAGGGAGGGAGCAAATTTAGATAGGTTCTGTTACAACAGAATCGGCGCCAACACGTCTTGTAATTAAATGACACTCCGCCATCTTTTTTCTTCCGTCTCGCTTCCACCTATCTTTTCCTTTCACTCATTCATTCTTGCGTTCCGTTTTCACTATAACAATTTCTATTTGTAAATTTCATTTATTTGTTCAATTGTTAGTTCGTATAGTGCATGATAAAACAAACATACGAACAAACCTTCACACATATAATAATCATGATGACTGGATGAGTCTAACGTCCTTACATAAATTATCTTTATTATGATAAACGCAATATTTAATCTATTTATTTAATATTCACAGATTTATAGCGCGTAAATATAATAAAATATATTTAATGTTTTAACTATTACGCTGATATATATTAAAATAATTAAAATAAAATTTAAGCGGCAATTGCAAATTAATTTTATTACAGTGGAATATAATAATTCATCCTCTTGCAACCCATACAGATGTACAATTGCAAACAAAAGCTCCAAGTTTCAACGAGCTTATCATCGCGCCATAAAACAATTATCGCATTTTGATGCAAATTTAATGTACTACCACTTCACACAGTACAACAATAAACTTCAATTCGAGCAACGGCGCATCTGGCCGCACCGAACAATAACTAGCGTAAAATGAGCCCTCATAAAATATTATTACACATACAAAAGAGCTCTAACATGTCTGGCAGTTAAATAAAAGTCATAAGTCTCCGCAAACAATCGTTTTAATAGGAAAAGGGATGCAGTACTAAATAAATAGGGGTATCATTTCGTGCCCCCGAAATGCGATTAAGTACTTATGTACGCGATTATACCTCTCCCCCAAGGATTAGCGAACAAGATAGACAGATTAAGCTATTACGCGAGTTAGAATGAGATAGATATACGTAGGGGAGATACGCAATTATGGGGTGCCGCGCGAAATTGGACGAAAATTTAAACGGATCTGTATTACTTTATTGTCGTGCTATTAGCGTGCGAGAGAGACGCGTGGAGTTGGAAAGAGACGTCCGCTTGGAAAGGGACATTATTTGACAAATTGGGGTAGTTAGGTATTTGTCGCTACTGTACAGGGTTGGCGAAGTTTAATTTGATGTTAAGGGTGAAAATGGATCCATTGTTATGTATCAAATGGTTATTGAAACTTATAACAAAGCTGTTCAATGATGGTAACGTTGGTTTCTGTGCGAATGCTGGTGTGAACAAACTTTGTATCATCATTATTAGCCTGTTGCCACAGGCCTACGTCCAGCAGTGAGCTGCCGTTCACTGTTGGACGTAAGCCTCTCCCAAGGCGCACCACTTAGCCCGATCTTCGCCAGCCACTTTCAGCAGATCATCGCTCCATGTAGCCGGGGTCGTCCCACACCGCGTTTGCCCAAACGCGGTCTCACTGCAGAACTCGCGTGCCCCAACGATTGTCGGTTCTGCGACAAATATGATCAGCCCACTGCTACTTTAGCTTGCTTATTCGAATGGCGATGTCGGTAACCTTAGTTCTCTGTCGGATAGCCTCATTTTGGATTTTATCCAACAGAGAGACTCCGAGCATTGCCCTCTCCATAGCTCGCTGAGCTGCTTTGAATTCGTGGACTAGCCGTGCGTACCGTCGCATTACACGTTTTGGCACCGTATGTCATGACGGGTAGGACGCATTTGTCAAAGACTTGTCTTTAAGCTTCGCTTTGTGTCATGAGCTTAAATTTCTATACTTCAGTCATGGATATTTACATGTCTACACTAATCTATATCTACTATTATAAAATTGTTAAATGTCAAATTTTCAAAAATCAAACATTTTTAAAAAACTAATTAAGGACTTCTGTGTTTGTTTGTTTGTTCGGATTTCACACTAAAAACAGCCAGTAGATTTTAGTTAAACTGTTACAGTCTTAAAGGTACTATTCTAACATAAATACTGTGGCATGTTTCATCAAAATCGTTCTAGTAGAATTGAGGATAGAGCTTGACCCCCGTTTTAGTAGCCGCCGTTAAGGTACGAGAGTTCAAGTAAAAGTGTTTCTCAGGTTTTTTATGTAAGTCTATGATTGTGTCGAGGTTTCCCACATAGCGGAAAACCAATGCTAACGCGGGCGGAGTCACGGGCATAAGTTAGTTTCTAATAATATTCATTGATCGTGTTCAGATTATTAGAATGTATTGTCTGTTTGCATATGGCAAAAATACAATATTTGCGTCACTCCATCTCATCCCGTCGGTGAGAGAACCAGCTAAGTTATGCACCATGATAATATGCAGCGGGGTTACCTTAATATTTAACTCGTTAACTGCCAAATTTTTTATTTTTTAAATTTTTTGTCCAAATAAATTACACGTATGCACAAAAGTTGTAATTATATTCAATTTATGTTTTGTCTTGAAAATATTTTGATATTTTTGATAATGTCCCAAATGGAGATGTTTTCAAAATTATCAAATATTTTCAAGAAAAAACATAACACTGAGTGAGTAACAAATCATTACTATAACCTCTGAATTATATATTTATCTATGGTATTTTATGTATGTTTGTGTATGCTTCTGTACCCAGTACACTGGATCTTATTCTCCTTCTAGTCTCAAATACTTTGCACTCTAAGGTTTGCTGGAAGAAAACTCAATTTTTGAGTTAAGCTCACCTTTGTACATCTTTTTTCTCTATTAACAAATGTATTTACATATTTGTGTACAATAAGAATAAATAAATAAGTATTTTATTATAATATAAAAACCAAACCAAATATATATGACAATTCTGTTCCGTTCAACTTACGGACAAATTTCAAATTTGTCCGCTCGTTGTAACGAGACGAAGCGCAGAATACACACTTTCAGATCCACAACACTGACTGACATGTATATAGAATGACACTACACTGTCAGCGGCACTAAATATATTTTTTGGCGCCGAATGGTGGACGTAAAATTACAAAATGCGTGGCAGCTAATGGGTTAATCAAAAACGACTGAGATCTCTTATAAGCCTGCCAAGTAGGAAGATTATGTCAAATCCCTCCTTATTTTTTTACTCTGTATAGTTCTTCTATATCAATGCATTGTTGTACATATTATCTATTGTAATGGCATTGAAAAGAGTAACAGTGGAGTTTCTGGCCCGTTCTTCTCCTCTGAAACAACTTTCCAAGCGGGTTTTCCAAGGTTCCAAGATTCTTGACTATTCATAAGTACCAGTAATAAACTTCCAGAATATTAACCCTCGCGTTCACGGATCTCTAATAGCTCAGTTAATTCTGATCATTGATAATAAGAGCAGCTTATTACCACACTCCCCAGTGGTTTTAATGAGTAGATTTGAAAAAAAATAAACCATTCAACCAGCTTTATAAAGGTAGGAAAGCATTCAATCAACCTGTTCCCTGACAAGACTTGATATAGAACCACATCCTACTGACATAGGGCTGTTTCCTATGTTCGATTCGATAATAATTATTTTATACTAGCCTTTGCTCGCAGCTGCGCCCGCGTGAATGTCGGTTTTCCGCTACACGAGAAATCCCGACACATTATAGATTTATATAAAAAAAGCCCTAGACCACTTTTATTTGACCTCTCGTAACTTAACGGTGGCTACTAAAATAGGGATCAAGCTGTATCTTCAATTCTACTGGACGATTTTGATAAAACATGCCGCAGTATTGAAATATGAATTGGACCTTTAAGACTGTAATAGTTTAACCAAAATCTACCCGCTGATTTTTGCGTGAAGCTTGAACAAACATACATCGACGGATTTGGTTTCAGAAGTCCTTAATTAGTCGATCTACACTATACTCGATACTAACCACTATATTACTGAAGTGTTGGGGTAAGAAAAGACCAATCTTTTCAATTGCTACGATCGTTTAATGTAGCAAAATGGCTATCCGTGGCCCACTTTTCGCCTCCGCGGGAAACGAGACGTGTCGGACAGTGAACCACGATGTCGCCATTTTATAAGGTTCAAAATTGTTAAAGTTCCTCATTGCATTCCCACGGAAAGAGGATAAGGTAGGAAAGTTGTTTTGAGCAATGAATATGAAATTTGGGAAAAAATCTACAGGATATAGGATACTATATGAACAGTATTTGCATTACCGGCGGTAACTATGTAATCTCTCATCAAATGGTAACGCATCAGAAGTTAAAATTTCAAAAATAAATTTTAAACAATTAAACATAATTAGATAAAAAAACTTGTTGTATGACTGCGCACGTGGATGCTGTGACGACCAACTAAGGGATGTACCAGACTGTGAGGGTACCAGAATGAGTACTAAGTGTGTACCACAGCAGTGTGATCCTGCTATTCAAAAAAACAATCTACTGCGATCTCCAGAACGCCTGTCAAGATTATGACTAATCACTCCTTGTTCAGGAGGAAGGCCACGTCCAATAGTGGACTTCGTGGAAGTCTGATGATGATGATGTAGTAAAAAATATAGAGTTGGATATTACGCGATACATTTAGATATTTACAGTTTAAAAGGCTTTTCATCTTAATTAGGTGATGTTAAGAACGGTATATGCAGTATGAATATTATATCCATGGAGGCGTACGCGCGTGGAGCCAGGGGGAACAAGCAGTTATGTCGTAAACGTTATCAACCGCGTCCGGTTTTCAACCGGCGGCTCACAAATCGGATACTGACACGTTGCTAGCAACATTGTATTGGCGAGCGCCCGGGAGGAGCTTACAGCCTTTGCTAGGGTTACCATGACACGCCGTCACATTTTAATACTCACACAAGTACTGCAGTTGGGCATCTAGCCAATAGAACAGACGCTGTTTAGCTTTTACTGGTCGGAAATTTCACCTAACTAGTGTTGCCTATGCAAGGCTGACGCGAGACTCACCCAGTCTTGGTCTTGCACCAGTAAATCAGGTTTTAATAGTGTTATAAATGCAAGATCGAGATGAAACCCACCCTGTTTTTGTCCTGAACCAGTGAACCGGGTTTTAGTGGTATTACCTATGTAAAAGCAAGACGAGTCTCCCCCGGTCTTGGTCTTGCGCCAGTAAATCAGGTTTTAACAGTGTTGCTTAGGCAAACCCGAGATGAAACTCATTCAGCCTTGGTCTTGCACCGGCAAATCAGCTTTTAGTAATGTCGCCTAAGCAAGTCCGAGACAGGACTCACTTAGTCTTGATCTTGCACCGGCAAATCAGCTTTTAGTAATGTCGCCTAAGCAAATCCGAGACAGGACTCACTTAGTCTTGGTCTTGCACCGGCGAATCAGCTTTTAATAATGTCGCCTAAGCAAGTCCGAGACAAGACTCACTTAGTCTTGGTCTTGCACCGGCAAATCAGCTTTTAGTAATGTCGCCTAAGCAAGTCCGAGACAGGACTCACTTAGTCTTGGTCTTGGGCCAGTAAATCAGGTTTTTGTATATGTATTATTTTTGCATACGCAGTCTTACACTTATTGCAAGAATCTCGCAAGCCTTGTGAAACCTAGTCACCACTTATCGAGCTACGCTCTGTTCTTATCAAGTGACACAGTAGGGCTGTTCAGTTTGTGTTCAGTTTATAGGTGTTTCCCTGTAAACGGGAAAATTTTCTCTGTAAGCAGCGAGCGTACACTGTCAAGAAAATGGCGGCGTAGTTTTTGTCGCATATGCGCTAACTTCAGACTGTTAACGTTTCGTTCGACAATGAATAGGGTCATTGTCATTAAAAAAACATTATTTTGGAGCAAGTTTTAAAATGAGTCAGGGGAGTGATTGAAAAAACTTAGGGCAAATTTTGTGTCAATTACTATTAGTAAAATATACTTTTTTAAAACGAATTACCTACCTGAATATATTACTATGTTCCTAAATTGATAATATACTTTAATTTTTATTTATATTTTAAAATGATCAGCCAAAATCTTAATTAAGAGCTAAAATTTCGAGATTAAGACATTTCGGGGGACTTAGTTCTGAGCATATTTTTTTTAATACATTCATCTTCCGTTTTAAATAATACTACATAAAACTAACCGCTACTATGCCATCGATACAGCAGTAAGCGTTAGGCATTTTTCATTGGTAGAAATTAAGGGTTGCCAAACTTCAAAAGTATACTACTGACGAGAGAGACAAAGAAAACTAGGGAAATTCTTGAAAAAAAAATCCCGACTGCGTGAAAAATGTATTTTTTTATCATTTTGATAAACCAGTGTCACTTTCACAGTCAATACGAATCTAACGACACCTCTCAAGCTAAAATCTATCAAGCCGTTTAGGCTACAAAGTATGAAAAAGAAATATACATACATACACTCGAAAAACATAACCCTCCCTCTAGCGCAGTCGGGTAAGCGAGAAAGAGAGAGAGAGAAGATAGAGCACTCCCTCCAAAAAATGCGCTTATGGTGACCTTAACTGGTTAACTGTTCCGGTGGTGGACGCATTTCGGGTATCCGGTCATAAAGACATACATAAAGATTTTTTTGTTATTGCTCTGTGTAAGGCTTCGATTAGTGTCAATGAACTCTATGCAATGTACGTATATAATTACTAGTTTTTACCTACGACTACGCCCGCGCGTATGTCGGTTTTCTGCTACATGGAAAATCCCGGAACAATCATAGATTTATATAAAAAACCTTTGAATCACTTTTACTTAAGCTCTCGTATCTTAACGGCGGCTAATAAAATATGGATCAAGCTGTACCTTCAATTATAGTGGATCGATTTTAATGAAACATGCCGCAGTATTTAAGTCGTGATAGTATATTTAAAACTGTAATAGTTTGACCAAAATCTACCCGCTAGTTTTTGCGTGAAAGACGAACAAACAAACAAATATCGATGGATTTGGTTTCTGAAACCCGCAATTAGTCGATCCGAGAAGATTTTTTAAAATATCTTTGATTTACAAAGTTGACACTTAAAAATTTTATAATAGTATTGACATACTCACTCTGGCATTCAATAAAGGTAGGAAGAGACCACAGTTTGCCACACATACCACGACCCTAATACATCTCTCTCGCTTCATCCACACCAATACACTTTTTCATACATTTTTGTCCATTAAGGGTGCTACGAATTTGATAATTTTGAAACCAATATTCGTATGACATTTTATATATGTATGATTTTTAGGAGATAGGAATACATATAAGCAATAGGTTATACATATAAGCAATTTAATTTGAACTATTCAGCACAAACACGGAGTCTGCTAGATGGCTGCTGTACCTTTAATATTTTATCTAGTCTAATCGTGTATAATGTATTTATTTCCTATTTAAAATGTACGTAAATAAATATGGTAAAATGAATTTTTCAGGTAGAATAATTGATGTTAGGCCGTTTTTAAACTACCAGGCTCTAAACTGGAAAACGCAGCACAAATCTACTAAAATACCATAAGTCACTGTAAAAAATATTGAATCTTTATGTAATAGGGAACAATTAAACAATTACAAATGCGAAAGTTTCAATAAAAAAAAAATACGTCGGCAAATCAAATGTCTAATTTAAAAGAAAAAAAATATATATCTTCGTCTCAACTGTAATAAATTCAGCAATTACACTAAACAATTCTTAGTTCATTACTTCGCTTCGCTTCGCTAATGGCGGACGGAAGCGCCATGAATAGAGCGCTTTTCCACTTCCGGTCGAGACTACGATTGGCTCTTGCGTTTAGTTAAACGATACCATCGCCACATTTGTAATGAAACAGTTTAAGGTAACGTTTTGTTATTGCTAACGGCATTTGCACAACATATCACAGTTGAAGTTAATATTATAAATTTTTAAATCTATTTACTGTTATAATAGTGTTTAATGTCAAGTTTTATAAATCAAAGACATTTAAAAAAACTTCTCAGATCGACTAATTAAGGGTTTCTAAAACCAAATTCGTTGATGTTTTTTGTTTATTTGTTTGTTAGAGCTTCACACAAAAACCAGGGGGTATATTTTGGTCAAACTATTACATTCTTAAAGGTACTATTCCGACTTAAATACTATAGCACGTTACATCAAAATCGGTCCAGTAGAATTGAAGATACAGCTTGATCCCCGTTTTAGTAGCCGCCATTAAGGTACGAGAGGTCAACCAAAAGTGGTTCTTAGAATTTTTATATAAATGTAAGATTATGTCGGGATTTCCCCTGTAGCGGAAAACCGATATGCACGCGGGCGGAGCCGCGGCCAAAAGCTAGTATTTACTAAGATGAAAAATGAACAGAATGCAGTTATTAATTTATTGATATAATTTTCTTCATATCTTTCTGAACACATTCACGTATACACTCAGACTTGGTTTTCCTGTATGTTGAGCACTAGATACACATAGATATATAAATAAACTAGCTCTTACCCGCGGCTACGCCCGCTTGAATGTCGGTTTCCGCCGACCGATTTGATTTTCAGGACCGATTTTGATGAAACGTACCGCAGTATTTAAGTCGGAATAGTACTTTTAGGTGAGGTGAATTGGCGGTGTAGTGGTTTTAGATACGGCTTACGATCGAAGGGTCGTGGGTTCGAATCCCGGTCCCGTAACACTGAGTTATTATTTGTAATTCACGTACGGTCTACATTGTAGACACCAATGTACTTAACGGAGAAGGAAAACTTCGTGAGGAAACCTGCATGTCCGCATGGGTGTGTGAAGTCTACCAACTCGCACTACTCCGTGCCCCTGTAGTGGGGACGATATGGACTGGGGATGATGGAAACCATTATATCCCTAAAAGTACTCACTTTTAGGGATATAATGGTTTGACCAAAATCTACTAACTGATTTTAGCGTAAAGCCCGAACAAGCAAACAAATAATGACGGATTTGGTTTCAGAAGCCCTTAATTATTCGATCTGAATAGTTCTTGTTTAATATCCTTGATTTACAAAATTTGACATTTACAAATTATAAATTTGACAATAGTATAAATAGATAGATATAAAAATGAATTGGAATCATCTATAAGCTACCTCATCACATAAAGTTACAACTGCCTCAATTTGAACCCGGGGACAACCTAGAAGTTAGGATCAGTACATACTAAGCCAATGGATTATATAATTTATTTCATAATCAAAAAGAAAATACTATCGTCATCAACCTAAATTGGAATGGGAGGGGTTATATAGTCCATTGCGATGGTCTAATTGGGGGTTGGCTACAAAAAAATAGTTATAACACCGTTAAAAGTAACGATTGCCAAGAGTTCTTTTTTTTTATTGCATTGACCTTTTTAAAAAGTTTCATTGCTTTTTTACGATTATTAAAAAAAAGTCATTCAGCGTTAAGCCATCGAGTGAAAACAGTTTATATGAAAATTTCAAAAAACCCCATAATTATTTCGATACACAACCCCGCTTAGAATAAAAATGCATTTATGTCACAAAAGTAATTTCAATAATTGAATTAATTAGTAGTTTGAATTGGCATAGTGGGAATGACCCTGCTCTCTGTGTCAATGAGTCCCGCGTTCGAATCCCGGTAGGGGCAAATTCTGTGTGATGAGCACAAATATTTGTATCAGAGTCATGGACGCATTTATCTATATATACTGGCCTAGTGCGGGTTGGTAGACTTCAAACACCCATACGGCCATGCACTCATGAAGTTCTCCTTCTCCGTTAAGTACACTGGTGGTCTAATGATGGCAGACATTGCTTGCGATCCGAAAGGTCATGGGTTCGATCCCGGTTCCGTACCACTGAGTTTTTCAAACTTACGTACGGTCTACATTATAGAGACCAATATACTTAAAGGAGAAGGAAAATTTCGTGAGGAAACCTGCATACCTTGATGAATGTGTGAAGTCTACCAACACGCACTAGACCAGTATAGTAGTCTAGGACCTAAGTCCCCCTCCTGACAAGGCGAGGTCCGTGCCCCTATAGTGGGGACGAATATGGACTAGCACCCAAGACAAGGAATCCTAGTTTGGGACTTATTTGGGATACGTAAAGCCTTAACAGTGGTCAACATTTTTAAAAAGCCTAATAAATTAAAAAAAAGTATTTACAACATTCGATAATCAAATTATGTTTAGTAAACATTTTATCTTAATTGTCGGCCATATACGAACGTACGAGCAAGCCAGCTGCGTGTAATTTAGTTAATAATATGGAATTACTTGTATGGAGTGTAACCTGTCTTGGTAGCGGCCACATGAGTGTTACGCGAACAGAGCAACAGCTTCGTACGATCACAGTAAACTAGTCACAAAATAGCGTAGTTAACTCAATTTTTTAATATTATTTTATCAACATCTTATCTATCTATACTATTATAAAATTGTTAAATGTCAACTTTTGTAAATTTAAGATATTTAAAAAATAAACTACTCAGATCGACTAATTAAGGGCTTCTGAAAACAAATACGATGTTTGTTTGTTTATTTGTTTGTTTGCTCGAGCTTCACGCTAAAACCGGTTGGTAGATTTTTGTCAAACCATTACAATCTTAAAGTTATTATATTTCGATTTAATTACTGCGGCATGTTCATCAAAATTGGTCCAGTGGGATTTAACATAAAGCTTAATCCCTGTTTTAGTACTCACAGTTAAGGTACGAGAGTTCAAGTAAAAGTGGTTTATCGGATTTTTATATAAATCTATGATTGTTTCAGAATTTCCTGTATAGCTGAAAACCGACATTCACGCGGGCGGAATCACAGGCAAAAGCTAGTTAATATACAAATATTCTATCTCCTTCCATGGATTAGAAATCTGGTGACGTGTGAAATGAACTTCTACCTACTTCATACACTAGTTCCTCACATGATGTATGACAATATTTATTTTATAAACTATAAAACCTCTGGGGCTGGATGAACCATCTCTAATCACTATTCGTCCTCACTACAGAGGCACAGGCCTCCACTAATCAGGAGGGGGATAAAGCCGTAGTCTACCACGTTGGCCTAGTGCGGGTTGATCAATGGATTTGGTTTCAGAAGTCGTTAACTAGTCGATCTGAGTAGTTTTCTTTTGAATTTCTTTAATTTACAAAATTTGACATTTAACTATTTTATAATAATAAGTAGTATGGAAAACATAAAAACAATATAAATGTGAAAACAAAATGACTAAAAATAAAAATTGTAACAATAGTTTTTATATATGTATTTATGAGATTGGCTGTATGAGTTTCTCCCTCCCCTCTCTGTCTCTAGCTCTGTCAATGTGTTTGCCTGTGTATCTGTCTATCTGTGTATACATGTGTCTCTGCATATGTATGTGTGTGCGTTTACCCTTACATTATCCGAACCAGTGTCATTGAAGACACAGGCCGGCACACACAATGTTACAGCTATGGAAATGTTTGCGTCCTCGCCCGGGATTCAAACTCCAGATAATCGGATGCAACTACACATATGTATCTACTATGGCACCACGACGATATTCCAAACTGTTTCTGAGATAATTCTTAATATAGTAACTAAAACAGTCTTTAGAGAGCCCAGTATCATTTCTACCTCCCAAAATAAAAAAAAATTAAAAACAAGCGTTTCTGCCCGTGAATAGATCACTATTTTTATAAAGTACCCTACAACGCACGGTTTTTACATTTTCTTTTATAATATTAAAAAAAACAGTCCATGATAGCATAGACATAGTAATTACCAACCTATTGACCAAACATCTAGTAAATTACCGTGTAAGTCAATTACAGGATGCATACAAAAAGCGACCTTATGACATAATCAAAGCGCTATAAATTATATGGCAAGTGTTCAGGCTCATTACTTTGTAATTCCCTATGGTAATCCGTTTTAATTGTGATCGGCGATGCGGGCGATGTCTGAAGAGTTATTTTAGAGATCCACGTGTAAAAATATATATTAAAATCCATTCCCACTTAATATAATTCGAAAATGTTCGTTAGTTTATTCTTCATTCATACTTATAGGGTAACGAGGCTACTTGATTCAAATGGATATACCTAGTTAGTTAACCCATTTAGATTATAAGCAAATATATATGAGCATTTTGTCTAGCCAATATCACCAGAGCACATATCGCTTATAAAATAGAACAATGACGTAATTATATTTTTGCAATTTATCAGAAGAAGCGTTTCAGTTTAAAATTGGATTATACCCATTTTGTAAATCTTATAAATTATCATGATTTTTTCATAATTTATTTATAGATTATTATTAATAATACAGAGCATTCTCGAAAAAAATTCATATTAAACAACAAATCATCCAAATTAAACACAAAATAAAATTTTAACTTTTTTGCAATTACGTCATTAATCTATTGGACAAGCGATATGTGCGCATATTCATTATTATTAATACATACTGAAATAAAAATTCTTTAAAATACTTCATTTATGCAATGTTTGTGCCGATTCTGTTGTAACAGAACTTAACTAAATTTGTTCCCTCCCTATCTTTTTCTAATGTCAAACGCCAAAACGAGATAGCTACAATTTTGGTGCTGTCAGTTTCGTTTAGAAACGTCAGAATTAAAAGATTTAGATGCAATTTCGGAACACATGGAATAAAGATACCCAAAAACGCAACATGTTTTTGAACCGTACATCATACAATAAAAAAAAATTGATATAAGAACGAATTTTCCACTTTTCCATGTGATAAAAATTGGTTACAGTCTGAGAGTAGATAAGTCAGTTTTATTAAGACAATAATCCGCGACTATGTAAGCTGGCATCATAATATCCAATAGTATATTTATTTTGACCGACCTCACAGATCGATAACCAATGTCTACGAGCCGCGGTCAAACCTGGTTTGTAATAATTTTGAATACTTTAGCGTGTTTCAAAAGGAAATTATAATATTTAAAAGGGTAAATAGAACATTTGAAATCATGTTTCTTTTAATAAAAAAAAAGTTACGCTTTGAATATTTATAATTTTTAATATATCTCAAACTATACAAATTAATATTACAAAGCATCGATGTTTTTTAATTATAAATATTTTAAATTAACACTAAAACCCAAATAAAAACGAAAAAGTGTTTTATGCTCCATGGAACCCTTCTAACTTATAAAAGTATCGCTTAACATTTTTTTTAAAGACTCACTCAGTGTTGCATGATGCGATTAGTTGGCGCTAATTCCCTACTGCTGTTTTAATGAGCCGAGTAGAGGCCATGTCGATGTTTTTTCTACTAAATTGGTAGTTTCCAACATTTATCGAGTTATTGCTCAGTGTAAGTTTTTCGTTAACAATAAATGGATGTATGGCGAAATTATCATGACCATTATTTATGATAGTCGGTATTTACGATCTCTTGACATTTTGAGTAGCAGACAGGTGTTTTTGATTGCTTGGTAGATTCAATCCGTTCCTGAGGATATCTATACTATTATAAAACTGTTAAATGTCAAATTTTCAAAAATCAAATATATTCAATAACAAACTACTCACATCGACTAATTAAAGGCTTCTGAAACCAAATCCGTCGATGTTTGTTTGTTTATTTGTTGGTTTGTTTGTTTGGGCTTCACACAAAAATCAATGGGTAGATTTCGGTTAAAATATCTAAAGGCACTATTCCGACTTAAATACTATAATAAGATAATGCTTGGTTCCTGTTATAGTAGCCGTCGATAAGGTACGAGGGGTCAAGTAAAAGTGGTTTTTAAAGCTTTTTATATAAATCTATGGTTGTGTCGGGATTCCCATATAGCGGGAGACCGACATTCACACGGGCGGAGCCGCGGGCAAAAGCTAGTTGTAAAATACATTCATAATAAATGTAAGGTTTCATGATTAGCATCACTGGAAGGACAGTGGGAGTCAACTGTTAGACATGAGCCTTCCCTTAAAAGAGAAATATTTTGGTATAATCTCCACATTTGGCAGGCGTGTTTGAACTTTATAAAATGGCGGCGTCGTGGTTCGCCACCCGACACGTCTCATTGGCCTCGGAGGCGAAATGTGGGCTGCGGATAGCACTTTGCTACATCAAACGATCGTAGCAGGTGTGGTTTCTGCCTACCCCAATGGGAAAGAGACGTGACTGTATTTACGTATGTAGTATGTACTATGTTCTCTGCCACCCTTATGTGATATCGGCGTGAGTGTATGTATGTATGTATTATTATTGAGATGCCTTAAGAGTAGGAAATTTAGTCAATGCGTATTGCCAGTGATGACCTATGGAGCCGAAACATGGCCACTGACTATGAGCCTCATAAGTAAGCTCAAGTTCACCTAAAAATAATAAAGAGCTATGTTCGAAGTTCCCTTGAGATATAAACTTCATAACATGGGAAATTTGTAGGTGAACGAAAGTCACCAATAGTGCTGATTCTGTTGTAACAGAACTTAACTAAATTTGATCCCTCCCTATCTTTATCTAATGTCAAACGCCAAAACGAGATAACAAACATTTGCAGCGAGTAGCGACCTACGTTTCTGTCAAACGGTTTTAAAAAAATGTTGCGTTTTTGCGTATCTTTAGTCCGTGTGTTTCGAGATCGTGTCAAAATCTTTTAATTTTGACGTTCCTAAAACATAACTGATAGCACCGAAATTGTAGCTGTCTCGTTTTGGCGTTTGACAATGGAAAGAGATAGGGAGGGACTAAGTTTGGTTAAGTTTTGTTACAACAAAATCAGCACCAATATAACTCTAACGATTGCGAAACTGCCCCCCTAGCTAAGTTGTTATTTGACAATCGTTATCGCTAATAGAAACGAAAAATGTATTGGAATGACACTTCTAATCGCCAAGCCACACGTGACTTATCGAATAGAAGTGTCATTACAATACATTTTTTTTCGTTTCTATTAGCGACAACGATTGTCGAATGTCAACTTGGCTAGGGGGGCTAAAGTGGCAGTGTGCGGGGTACATGGCTCACAGAACCGATGGAAGTTGTGGGTCCTAAAGTACTGGAGAGGCGACCCCGATTCAGAAAACATGGTGTGGGGCAACCCTCGACTTAGAATACCAGTGGCATCGATGAGATATCCACATCCCCAGTCCATATTCCTCCCCACTACAGGGTCATGGACCTGGATTAAGCCGTACGCTACAACCCTAATGCGGGTTGGTTGACTTCCACACACCCATGCTGGCAGGCAGGTTTCCTCACGAAGTTTTCCTTCTCCGTTAAGTACATTGGTATCTGCAATGTAGACCGCACATGAATTAGAAATAACACAGTGGTATGGGACCGGGTTCGAACCCGCGACATTTCGTTCGTGAATTGTGTCTATAGTCACTACACCACCAAAGTACTTAGTGGATATCCACAGTGCATCTCGAAAACCCTCAATGTGTCGATGAAGGCTACCGGAGTGTTTTTAGTCAGTAGGAGTCTGCCAGGACCCACGAGTCACCTCGTGACTTGCGGAAATCCTATGTGGGATTTTCTCTGCGACAAGAAAAGGACCGACGACCTAATGAAGGTCACGGGCAATCGGTGGATGCAGGCGGCTCATAGCCGCTCGGTGTGGCGATCATTAGAGGAGGCCTATGTCCAACAGTGGACGTCTGTGGGCTCATATGATGATGATTTTTTTACCATATTCAAACCAGTACTTAACTACAATCCCACCTGATGGTAAGTGGCGATGTAACCTAGGGTGGTAAAGCCTACTAGCTTAATAAAGACCCATTCACTGTCGTCTTAAAAGTTCATCTTGATCACATTTTTTCACTGTGCAAACCGACTGCACATGAATCTGGAGAAACCATTTGTCATCATCATCATCATCATATTAGCCCACAGACGTCCACTGCTGGACACGGGCCTCGTCTAATGATCGCCACACTGAGCGGCTATGAGCCGCCTGCATCCACCGATTGCCCGCGACCTGCAACAGGTCATCGGTCCATCTAATCGGGGGTCTAACCGCATTACGCTTTCCGGTTCGGGGTCGACGTTCCGGCACTTTTAAACTCCAACATATATCGGTTCTGCGAGCTATGTGCCACGCCTACTGTCATTTCAGTTTTCCAATCCTTTGAGCTACGTTGGCGATTCTAGTTCTCCTGCGGATTATCTCATTACGAATTCTGTCCCGCAGGGAAATTCCGAGCATAGCTCTTTCCATTGCTACAGTGGTATGAGACCTTATTTTGAACTTGGCAAATCTTGTTACTACAACGTTACTTACGTGTACAAAAAATAACTATAGTTTATCCAAGGCAATAGAAAATACGTACGAACAACGCAATATACGAGTACTATATTGTAAATTACGTTTAAATGATGTCAGAAAAAAGAACTGTTGAATTAATGTGTTTAGAAATTAGGTTAAACTGTTAGTATAGCTTACGGCCACACCTAGACGCTGCGTTGAACGTGTCGGTAGAGTCGGCAAAATACTATAGATCGCACTTCATTAAAAATTTCGCGTTCCCAGCGTTCCCAGAAAAAGCAAAGGTAAAACGAGTCCACCCAAACAAAGCCCCACATGCTTGGGTAGGGCTAGCCATCATCTTTGGTCTACCGGTCCATGTTATAGTCCCATGTCTGAGTCTAGCCATGCAGACATCATCGCGATAGCCACTGGTTTAATGGAGAGAAAAAGAAGAGGGTGTGATAGGAAAGGTGTGCTGAACAAAGAATATGGAATTTGGGAAAAGGATTACAGGATATAGAATACTTCTATCTCGGAAGGAGGAAGAAGAGACAATAGTAGCTCGGAAAGCCGGGGTCGCTTACCCGTATACTTAAGTGTATTTCCCGGACAGGCTAAAAGACTAAGTACTGCCTAACTTAATGATGATGGTGAATAACATAGTATATCATAGTCATATCCTGACAGTATTTAATCTTTTACTGTACTGATATTANAAAGCCGGGGTCGCTTACCCGTATACTTAAGTGTATTTCCCGGACAGGCTAAAAGACTAAGTACTGCCTAATTTAATGATGATGGTGAATAACATAGTATATCATAGTCATATCCTGACAGTATTTAGTCTTTTACTGTACTGATATTGTCGAAGGGTGACAAAAATCACACTAGAAATGTGGCCGGCGTGGTGTGATGGGATAATGATCAAAACATGGCTGCCAGGTTAGCGTTAGAACAGTTGTGTGATGTCTGCCAAAGAGGAGGTGAGAAGAGCTCTGAAGACAGCGGGCCTGCTGCCGGCTTGCCAGAGATGCAGAGAGAGATATTGAGAGAGATGCAGAGAGCAATGAAAGGTGCACGTATATATATGTACATACGAGACAATTTCGACACTTGATACGGCGCCAACGTTACAAAACCAATCATGCGCCTAAAAATACTATTTTACATACATACATATGTACATACAGTCACGCCTTTTTCTCGCTAGGGTAGGCAGAGACCACTTCTTACCTCTTGCTACGAACCTCACATACATCTTTCGCTTCTTCTACTTTCATCAACGCTTTCATACAAGCTCCTCGATTGTGGGTACTCCTAACCTGGCCTTTCTTCAACACGACTTGGTCGAGATACGTTCGTCCGGGTCGACCCCCACCGATTTGCCCATTCAGACTCATTTTATAAATCTGCTTCGTCAATCATCTTTCATCCATCCTCTCTATGTGTCCGAACCATTTAAGCATTCTTTTCTCTATCTTTGTAACTACATCTTCTTTCATACCACAGATTTCCCTTATCTCACTATTTCTCTTTTTATCCATCAGATTCACTCCAGCTATACTTATTATATATTATAGTATAGATGTATTAAATTAAACCGCTTATATCATGAACTTGTATTTTTTACGCTAATAAAGAATTTATTATTATTATTACAGGTAACACAGCGATTTTATTTGCGAACGCTACTTGCGCGCACGCAAACCAACGCCTAATGATCCAATAATTAAAGCATTTTTTTTTTCAGCTCGGTTTCGAACAATTAGACGCAATGCTTGATAGATACGATCGGCATGATATCATTACTACCCGCACGCCCGTTAATAATTCACTTAGTGTATCTATCTATACTATCATAAAATTATTAAATGTCAAATTTTCAAAAATCAAAGATATTTGAAAACAAACTACTCAGGTCAAGTAATTAAGGGATTCTGAAACCAAATCCGTCGATGTTTGTTTGTTTGTTTGTTCGAGCTTCACGCAAAAAGCAGTAGGTAGATTTTGATCAAACCATTACAGGTGTTATTCCGACTTAAATAATGCAGCATATTTCATTAAAATTGGTCCAGTAGAATTGAAGATACAGCTTGATCCCTGTTTTAGTAACCGCTGTGTGTAGCTCAAGTGAAACTGGTTCTTAGGTTTTTTTTAAATATAAATCTATGTTTATTTCGGGATTTCTTATGTAGCGGAAAACCGACATTTACACGGGCGGAGCCGCGTACAAAGCTAGTGTATAACGTGATAATAATATTATGGACACTAGTACTATACCACGGTATACATACTTATTATATAGATAAATACAATGTATAAGTAGATAAATACCTCCATAACTCGGATACAAACATCTGCGCTCATTACAAAAGTTTGTCCCTGCCAAGATTCGAACCCGGGACTCATTGGCACAGTGAACAGGGTCACTGCGACTATACCGACCAGTCATCAAATACATAAAATATACATACTCGCTGTGTGACGCTGGTCATTGATAAGTCACCGTGAGTTATCTATTAGAAATGACATTCCAATACATTTTATTTTTCGTTTCTATTAGCGTTAACGATTGTAGATAGTCAATTTGGCTAGGGGGCAGATTAACAACTGCGCGAATGAGTATAGTCCGCTCTGCGTCGCGACCCGTGCTCGCACGTTGATTTAAACCATTGATACCCAAAGTGATCTAACGACCCCCAGGGGTCGACAATAACCTGCAAGGGGTCTACGCCAACTGTCAAAAACACATTTGAAGTTAATAAATTTACAAAAATTTAATATTATTATAACTACGCTTTGGGGGTCTACCCAAAAGTAAAAAACATTACAAGTGGTCTATAAGACAAAAAGTTTGGGGACCTCTGATTTAAACTGTTGTTGTCAAAGTAATTACGCTAACGTGACTATCAATGAAAAGTTAGNAGCGTTAACGATTGTAGATAGTCAATTTGGCTAGGGGGCAGATTAACAACTGCGCGAATGAGTATAGTCCGTTCTGCGTCGCGACCCGTGCTCGCACGTTGATTTAAACCATTGATACCCAAAGTGATCTAACGACCCCCAGGGGTCGACAATGACCTGCAAGGGGTCTACGCCAACTGTCAAAAACACATTTGAAGTTAATAAATTTACAAAAATTTAATATTATTATAACTACGCTTTGGGGGTCTACCCAAAAGTAAAAAACATTACAAGTGGTCTATAAGACAAAAAGTTTGGGGACCTCTGATTTAAACTGTTGTTGTCAAAGTAATTACGCTAACGTGACTATCAATGAAAAGTTAACAACGCGATCACTTTTATACCTGCGGGAACTTTCGACTAGTCAATATATATTCATCGTATTTATATCAAAACTTCAAAGAAGGAACAAGATTTTATTGTTAACTTAAAAAACGTACTGGAACTGGTTAACTGCAAAAGATATATGGCAATAATGGCGCGAATTCACACCTGGTTGCCAGTATGAAAAATAAAAGATGAAAGAATTCTTTCTGTAACAACGTCCTCGCAGTCAAGAGAGATAACAAAACGAATCTTCTGGAGTAGCAACACCTAGAACGGTATATTAATGCCTCGATTCTTTTATGTATATCCATTGGTTACGGTTACTTGACTAACAAGTGAGCTGCAAGCCCTTTGCTACAACAAACGCAAGAAAAAAGAAAAAAAAGCACACCAAGTCGTGTTGTGCTTTTTATCTTTAATAAGTTTTCACCCTTCGAGTAACATAAACGATGCCGATCCATTTAGGCTCTTAATGACATTAGAATTTAATTATCGCCGCAATAAACACGCAAGGCAATTAGAAATGACGACAAGACATAATGACTATCAGTAACTGTCAAAAGTCCGCCATTTTTTATAAATTGAATGTTTTTTAATAAATACCGTAGAAATACTTTACATATCATATACATAGTTATA
>WUAW01038009.1:0-20534 GCA_017165845.1 Thaumetopoea pityocampa | reverse complement strand
ATATATATACATACATATATATATATATATACATACATATATATATATATACATATATATATATATATATATATACATATATATAATTATCTATTAAAATGAGATGTTTATCAACTTCATATCCAGCAATGCCGCGTACGGTGCATCCTTATCAACCATCTTTATAATTAATAGTATGTTATTATATTGTCTTTAATCTGTGCACAAACGGACATAACGTCAAACATGACATAGTACTTAAGTACATTGTTCTGAGTTATGGTCCATCGACTGTGCATTCAAAAGTGCCTTTCAGAACAATCGTAAATACGATAATTTAGAACGCGTTCCAATATTTTTGTACTGTATCTCAGTGTGCTGTTCTTATGCAATTAATTTTCAAACGAATAATTTTTGTTTCATTTTTAAGGTATGATAAATTTAAATTTTGAAAGAAATATATTAAGCCGTATAAAATTACTTAAATAATGATCATAAAATCATCCTGGTCGACGAGACCGGACTGAGCATTTCCCTTCAGAATTGGTATTCTGAAGGGCTGGCGCGCTTAAGGCGCTGGTGCGCTGCATGCATCTTAGCTGCAGAACCAGCTGAGACAGGGACCAATTTCTGTCTCACAGTGTTTTTCTTGTGTACTTTCTTATTTGTATATAATATTTGTGAGCCAAAAACAAATATTTTACTTTCGTTTTTTCTAAGTTTACTAGTAATAATTTACAGCACAGTGATACATATTATTACAGTACCTGTCTCACTCAATAAATGCATACATACATGCATGCATGCACACATATACACCACACAGTTGGAATTCGACCCTCGTAATGAAAATCTACTTTTTTCTGTAATCTTAATTTTTTCTTTTGCCACGATAATGGCCTACATATTTCGAATCGCTGCGATTAATTTGTCTTTTAACACGCTAATTATTTTTCTCTGATTATCATAGTTAAAGTATAGATTAATTTTTACTTAATTTTCTAATAATATTGAATTCTGTTCATTTTAATATTTGACTAGGATCGATGCGACATTTGGCGACATTTTCAATGTCAAAATATTATGAGTAATATAGGTAATAAACAATATAATAAAAACTATTAAAAATAGTATGTACTATTTACAACTAATTAGTGTCTAAAGAGTTATTCTGCTTGCGTATTTGATAAAACGCATCTAATGAGAATAAGATTGTTATCAATGTATTCAAACTGATCCAGCTTCAAAACCACTGAGTCTCGCCTTAAATTTTATCAGTGCTATGCCATAGATTAATTAGTAATCTCATCATATCATCATCATATCAGTCCACAGACGTTCACTGCTGGACATAAGCCTCCTCTAATGATCGCCACACCGAGCGGCTATGAGCCACCCGATTGCCCGTGATCTTCACCAGGTCTTCGGTCCATCTAGTCGGGGGTCAACCCACGCTACGCTTCCCATTATGGGGTCGCCAATCCAACACTTTAGGACCTTAACGTCAATCGGTCCTGCGAGCTATGTGCCCCGCCCACTGTCATTTTAACTTTGTAATCCTTTGAGCTACGTCGGTGACCCTGGTCTCCTGCGGATTAATCTATTAAACGGATAAAGTAATGATCGGAATTTATCCTAATTAATATTTAAATGTGAATATGACTTTGTTTGTATGTTAGTTACGATTTCATGCCTTAACTACTCAACTGATCATGAAATTTTGTACACACATTGTCGGGGGTACAGAGAATGACACAGGGTACGTTTTATCTCGAAAAAACTGATTTCAAGGGATAGAAAAATCGTCTACAAAGTTATCAAATAATTGTATTTTAACGGTCTCTGACATATATTTAAGGACATCAACGAGCAAAAGCTAGTTTTTTATATTAAGTCCATTTTTTTATATTTAGTTAAATGTAACTAAATATAAAAATAAATTAAAATATATTTGTTTGCAAGTGATATTAAGGAATAAAAAAATGTGACTGTTGTGTTACACAGAAATAATATATATACCTAAAATCCAGGTGTAGTGTGCATGCGTAGTTATGAGAGAGTATATTTTAAAAACTATCTGCAATTACCTCAGAATAACATCTGAGATACTTCCATACTTACGAGTAGAGTATAGAGTAAAAATGCACAGCAATATTTTAACAGAATTTTTGTGCGTGTCAAAATTATGAACGAGTACATTCGTAAAAAAAACCAGAGCAATTCAATTTTCGTTAAGTTTGTATAAGCAATTGAAAATACAAATAAGAAAGATATTTAGAAGCGCAAAATTGTAATATATGTAGTTTACAAAAGCTACATTAATATAATTAATGCCCTCTTTACGCAGTTTGTGGAAAATAGTGGAAAAGTTTTGCACACTGACCTCTAACGGGAAAAGCGGGAAGTTTCTATTACGCATTACGAATCGTGTGGCACAAGTGATATAAAGACCAACAGCGAAATTTTTCAGCATATAGGTTATTTTTAAGAGTAAATAGATGGCGGTAGATATATAGAATACTCTATAGTATACAGCTGTATGTCAATTTTACAATAAATTAAATAAAATATAAAATGTTTTCAACATTTATTTAGACAAATAAAATTTATGTGGAAGTTAATGGTGCGTATTCAAATGATGTACGTACAAGTAAATATATTTAGATAATAGTATCATCCCCAGTCTATATTCGTCTACACTAAAGTGGCCCTACCCCCGGACTCAGGAGGAGGATGAGGTCGTAGTAGTGCAGGTTGGTAGAGTACACTCATGTGGGCTTTCAATTTTTACACGCTTTATATTAGCTTGACTTGTATCTATTTATGTAACCGAATCTTTGGACACGATTTTCACTCACTTAAAACCATCGAATCGACTTGAAACTTTGCAAACTTCTAAAGGACCTATGGCAATACAATAATTTTTTTTTTTTTTAAAAACCTGGCTAGGATCATCAGGATATTAAAAAAACCGAACTAAGAAAGGAAAAATAAATAATAATTAATAATAAAAAATAATTAAAAAAAACTAAAACAACATGTTTTATAAGAAAACCGAACTAAAAAATAAAAAAATAATTTTACAATCAAAAGTGTGGGGTGCGCTATATCAATTAATATATTTGATAATAAACAGATATTGCCAAAAGTAAAGTCTCCAAGAAGAAATGTTTAAAGTCATTAAAAGCACCCCGCGCTATTGATTGTAAAATTATTTTTTATTTTTTAGTTCGGTTTTCTTATAAAGCATGTTCGGATGAACCAAATGCGTGGTTGGTCATTCAAAAAATCTGGAATCTTGGAGTATAGCGAAACTGCTACCAGATCACGTTCCTCTTCCATAGTTTCAGTGTTCTCTGGTGGCTTGGATAGGGAAGCAGGAGTCGCAGCTGGTGCGCCTTGTGGTACTGAGTACATTTTCAGTTACACAATTCCTTATCACATCGAGTCTCCAGTGTGCGCAACTGGGTGGTTTATATGGTGGAGTTAATATCAAACAGGAAATGTGCACTAGACTTTATTACCGTATTATACCTTATTATGATTTGACGACTAATTGGTATAATGGAAGTTACCCTGCTTTCTGTGCCAATGAGTCCCGGATTCGAATTACTGATAAGGATAAACTTTGTGTGATGAGCACAATTTTTGTATTCGAGTCATGGAGGTTATCTATATATATATAGTATTTATCTAAATATTTATGTATATCATTGTCTAGTACCTAAGATTCTAGTGTGATCACAAGATCAAAGTGTGTGAAAGTGTCCAGTTCAGACTATTATTATAATTTTCCTGAGAACATTTCCTCATAGATAAATTAGCTGAATTTTATGAAGCAAAATTTTACAACCGTTTGACGTATTCCTCTATAGGAATATGTCAAGTTATTTTATATGCCACAAAACCTGATTAGTTGTGATAAATTTTGCGTTATTAAAATAACGACAATTAATCGAACTAATAATGTCAACATAGACCTTTGATATACTCTTGGATTGCAAAGTCTAATGACGATGCCCGATACAATGGCGAGGTAAATAGTCTAAAGTCTTCTTAGACTCATAAAAGAGTCTAAGAAGGCTATATACAGAGCTCTACTCTCCCTATAAATATATCATCCTATCAAAGTGCTCAAAGTGAATATTGAATAGTGTCAGCGCCCACACGGAAGCCTTATTGGCATTTAACTTAAGCTTCTACCGTCACATTGATGCAATAACTATAGTAATATAATAATAATAATTTATTTTTTCACCACAAAAAAATCTACAAAAAAACAAGAAGTGCTTAGATTACAGTGCCAAAACACGTAAGCTTATTGTCATTTTCAAACATCTCCGCCAAGTTGCAGATAAAGGATTCTTAAAACTAGTTTATTTCTTTGTCAACTTCATTTTACCTACTGTATCACCGCTTGGGGTGGTTCTATGAAACCCCATTTTTTAAGGTTGGAAAGAGCCCCGAGGGCCATCTTAAAAGTAAGCTTCCATTTGCCTTTTTTCCGACTACGGAGCTATATAAACTAATTATTTAATTTTCATCTTATATATAATACAAAAACAACATTCTTTAATTGGCTATGACATAATTAATATAAATAACCAACGCAGAAAAGATATAGTTTGCTCATACCGTAATTTTCGTATAATGTTTGCTCATAGATTTTTCTATAATCAAAGTGTAAATCGCTATAACAAATTAAATAGAGTACACTCAATCTATTCCCTTGCCAAATCAAATTGTAAATCTGTGGTCACTAATTGGTTACTTAAACTAGATTACTTATTTATCGAAAATATACTTAAATAACAAATGAGGAACAAATTAGTTGGTAAGATATGTACTATAATAAACTGTTGCTTAAGCACATATATGTATTAGACTCACATACGTACACGCACACTCAACACAAATACACACAAATACAAATACACAAATACACACACACACACAAACGCGCGCGCACACACTCGCACACTCGCACACACACACTCGCACACACACACACACACACACGCACACGCGCACGCACACACGCACTCACCAACACATATCCCCTCTGACTAATCAACACATAGTACATAGCATTCCTAACTCGTGCAAAATAAATACTAACGATCTCAGAGATTCGTTACTTTAAGCTTACGATACTCCAAACTTACTGTAGGCCCAATTTTTTGTTTATGAGTTCATGTTGTGTACATGGGCGTAACCAGGTTCTGGGCCGGGGGGGGGCAAAAGCACCTACTCAAATAAACATAAATTAAAATAAGTATTTTTTATATAAATTCTTTAATTTTACAGTAGCTATTAATTATTATATTCTTTAATTATGTAAATGGCAAAAAGTTCTTTTTCTTTTATCGACAAATGTAGATAGTTAATAGGGACGTAAACAAAATCCATGGGGGAGGGCAACTGCCCCTTCCTGCCCTCCCTTGTGTACGCCCATGGTTGTGTAATAGTAAGATAGTAACACGTAATAAGTTATTGCTATCTTATTAATTAGTATTCTGGGAGATGGGGACCTGGTGATGTGTAATACAGGTTTTACCACTATTATTTGTTTCTAGTTTTAAATAATTTGTGAGTTTATAGTTTTAAGTAATTATTATTATTTAGAGATGATAATCTCACAGGGAAGCGAGGTATCAGTTATGCACTCCAAAAATATCATGGTATAGCATATAATCTTAATATCATGTTAGCTATTACATTCCAGAACTCTAATTTTATATATGAGCTTGATCATGATGTTCCTTCACTTATATGTATAACATAACTCCCATGATGAGGAATTGGTTGAAGTGATCTACAAGTGAATACACCCTATGTTTACCCGTCACCCCCTATATCTAAATAGGGATGTCATACAAGTAAATCTGTCCCATGTTTACTCGTCACTCCCTATATCTTAATAGGAATGCCATTCAAGTTAATTCATCCCATGTTTACCCATCACTAACTTTATCTCAGTAGGGATGCCGTTCAAGTTTATTCATCCCAGATTTACCCCTCACTCCCTATATCTCCATAGAGATGTCATACAAGTAAATTTATCCTATATTTACCCGTCACTCCCTATGTATCGATAGAGATGTCATACAAGTAAATTTATCCTATATTTACCCGTCACTCCCTATGCCTCGATAGAGATGTCATACAAGTAAATTTATCCTATGTTTACCCGTTACTCCCTATGTCTAAATAGGGATATCATTTAAGTTAATTCATCCCATGTTTACCCGTCACTCCCTATATCTCAATAGAGATGTCATACAAGTAAATTTATCCTATGTTTACCCGTCACTCCCTATATCTCGATAGAGATGTCATACAAGTAAATTTATCCCATGTTTACCCGTTACTCCCTATATCTCGATAAGTATGTCATAAAAGTGTATTTATCCCGTGTTTATCCGTCGCTCCATATATCTCGTTAGTGATGTCATATAAATAAATTTATTCCATGTTTATCCGTCACTCTCTATATCTCAATGGGGATGTCATTCAAGTTAATTACTATCTCGTTTTGGCGCTTAACATTTAGTTAAATTCTGTTAATACAAAATTACTACCATTAACGCTAATATCTAAACTAGGCTCAGCCTATATCTTAAACTGAATTACAATAGGAAGCGCTTCGGTAGAAACATTATTTCGGTGCTCTTTATTACACAGCTTCTCAATGTTAATTCTCATTATGTGAAGGTCCGTTACAAAGTACTGCGTCCTGGGAATCTTAGATACAGCGACATTTAGTAACGTCTAGTATTGATTTTCCCGGGCACGAGCCAACCACTGAATAAACTTCACCTCTAATCCCCAATAGAAGCTAATTAGAAATCTTCTTCGGAATATTTACGTAATTCATCACAAGAAGACGATATTGAGTTATAAGATTCTCGCATAGAATGACCTTGTCAATCGGTCGCCTTTAGATTATGATTTTGTGAATTTAGATGTGATACAGCTTGATAATCTAACTAGGTGGAAAGAGTAGGTTCCTCTTTTAGAAGAAGGTACTTACGATTCCCAAATCAGATTAAATGCTGGATATCTTCTGCTTATCTATATTATAAAATTGTTAAATGTTAATTTTTCAAAAATAAAAGATATTTGAAAACTACTCAGATCGACAAATTAAGGGCTTCTGAAACCAAATCCGTCGATGCCTTTTTGTTTGTGTGTTTATTTGTTTGTTTGTTCGGGTTTCACGCAAAAATCAGAAGATGGGTTTTATTTAAACTATTACAGTCTCATAGGTACTATTCCGGCTTAAATACTGCGGCATGTTTCATCAAAATCGGTTCAGTAGAATTGAAGATACAGCTTGATCTCTGTTTCAGTAGCAGCCGTTAAGGTACGAGAGGTCAAGGAAAAGTGGTTCCTCGACTTTATATAAATCTGATTGTATCGGGATTTTGCAAGCAACAGAAAACCGACATTCACGCGGGAGGAGCTGCGGCCAAAAGCTAGTAATACATGTTTTTAATCCAATCAAAATAAAGAATATTAGATTGTTTACTGTTGATTAAAAAATAAGTTGATTTTGAATATCCTAGCCGTAATCTAAGATCCTTACTCAGCCTTTAGAATTCGGCACGTACGCATCAGGTTCATTCGGGGGTCGACCCGTCGCACCAGGCTCGTCTGTTCGGGGTTGCCACCCAGTACTTTAGGATCTCGTCCATCGGTTCTGCTAGCTATGTCTCTCGCCCACTATCATTTGCAATCCTTTGAATCACATAAGTGACCCTAATTATTCTGCCGATTATCTAATTGCGGATCTTATCTTTACTTATATGTAAATTCCAAGCATAGCTCTTTCCATTGCTCGCTGGGTGACCTTGACTTTCTTATATACTTTTCTTTCTAGTATATTTCTTATATATGCCATTTATGCCAACTTAAAACTGAATAATATCATATAATATTCTGGACACTTTTCACACACATTGATCTAGTCCCAAACTAGGATTCTCTGTATCTTGGGTACTAGACAACGCTATACATACTTATATACATAAACAGTATACATAAATAGATAATTACATCCATGACTTATTATTAGGTCAGGGAGTACACGGTCTTTTAGCCTGTCCGGCAAATAGACTTAAGTATACCGGTAAGCGACCCCGGCCTCCCGAGCTACTACTGGCTCTTCCTATTCCTTCCGAGATAGTGGTATCCTATATCCTATAATCCTTTTCCCAAATTCCATACTCCTTGCTCAATACACCTTTCCTACCTCAACCTCTTTCCTTTTCTTCCTTTTCGTGAGAACGCAATGAGGCATTTTAATGCTTTTGAACCTTAAAATGGCGGTCTCGTGGTTCGCCAGCCGACACGTCTCGTTTCCCGCGGGGGTGAAAAGTGGGCTACGGATAGCCACCTTGCTTGTAGCAAGCGGTCTCTGCCTACCCCAACTCTTCGGTAGTATAGTGATCAGTATACCCGCCTGTAACGCGGGAGACCAGGGTTCGATTCCCCGCCGGAGATCCAGGGAAAAGGGCTTGAGTGTATGTATGTATGTATATCCATGACTCGGATACAAACATTTGTGCTCATCACACAAAGTTTGTCCCTACCGCGATTCGAACCTGGGACTCATTGGCATAGATAGCAGGGTCAATCACTCGTCGTTTTTTTTTTAATAATATGAATCTGCGTACAAACTCGGTACTGTATAAATTATTAAACTGAATATAATACACGGACAGTACGTCTAGCTATAATGGAAAACACGTGTGGCCTCGAAATATAGAGAGCAGCCGGAGATATGTGCCTGTTAAATTTCCAGGTGAACAATATACGAAGACCTTGCGATGCGCCTCTTGAGCTCGTCAAGCGCACTTTCCTAGGTCATAGAATAATAAATGTTTAGATTCAAACGTGGATATTCAAATTCGTTCCTGTTATGACTATTTTGTTTAGGGATATACTTGAATCCCTTATTAGGATTAACCAATTCATTTTATAAACTTATCTATTTTAATTAAAAATAAATTTTCATTATTCATTTTTATTTAGTTGGCTTATTGTAGAATAAATTTTATTCAGGATAGGAAAATGAATAAAAAATAAAAAATAGTATTGTTTAGCTTCATTTTTTTTTTGAGAAATATAATAAAAATTATATCTTTATAATCAATATAGTCTGTTAATAGCTCGTAAATTTGTTTAAACTGTTGTAGTGTGGTAAGGACTTTTTTCCTTGCTGGATACTGAATATTGCGATCGCCTTCTGATCTTTAATAATTTTGCAGAATCGGCTTAGGTTTGGGTTTAATGTAATTTTCTATGGCTTCTCCTCACAATAGAGGATATATTTACACTGACGATAGTGCATTGGATATTTAGATATAATGTCATCAGAGGTTTTTAATTTTTATTGTATGTACTCGTACACTCGCTTCGCGTTTCCTTAAGATATTCTTCTATTGGAGATACGTTGATGGATTATCTGTACCGTTGTCGCTATGATGACTATACATTGGAACGCAGTTCTTACTTTTACGACTATCAATTATGAGTGTTATAGAAATTATCATCATGAGGCGTCCGATGCTGGACATAGGGGTTATTTAATACATATATGCCTCTCAGAATGATAGGGATTACGTTATCGTTTACCACGTTTGCCTAATTCGGGTTAGCAGACCTTAGCTTACTTCAGACGCCGTTGAGGAAATCTCTTAGACATGATCATTTATAATTAATTATTTAATTATCAACAAGCACATGATTTTGAAAAATGCGAACCCCTGGATTCCAACTCGTAATGTATGACTTGACATGCATCGTCATACCATTCATCCATCACTGCCACTTACTATTAAGTTTAATATTTTCTGTACTAATATTATAAAGTGGTAAAATCTGTTTGTTGGTAAGTTTGTAGGTAGGGGATAATCTCCGGAAATAATGATCCAATTCCAAAAAGTTTTTCACCGGTAGAAAGTTACATTTTTTCTAAGTGCTATACTATACTATAGTGCCATACTTTATATTTATATCATGCATATTAGCTGGGCTATCAGAATGTTTGTCTAGTAAGTCGGAAAGAACACTTCCCGTAAAAATTGCGTCGTGGACAAATGCTAGTATTATAATGTAGTATTGTATAAAGTGACAATTTTTATTATGTATCAGTCATTACTGTGTGACTCCGGCGTAATAATAGCACCACTCAAACACTTCCCGTGGATGCCATAACAACCAGCTAAGGGATGCATCAGAATAACGGGTAACAACATTATCCTGGGATTCAAGCAACAACTACCGCGACCTCGGAGCCGCCTGCCAAACGTAGATATTTATTGATTAACACATCGATTAATAATATTCTGAATATTATTTTGGTCCATATAATACTACGATCGAAGTGTCGTGGGTTCGAATCCCGGTCCCGTACCACTGTGTTATTATGTATTTAACGGAGAAGGAAAACTTCGTGAGGAAACCTGCATGCCCGCATGGGTGTGTGAAGTGTACCAACCCGCACTAGGCCAGCGTGGTAGACTACGGCCTAATCTCCCTCCTGATCAGGGGAGGTCCGTGTCCCTGTAGTGAGGACGATATGGACTGGGGATGATTGCTTTTTTGTGACACCGGCATAATAATAGCGTTCCTTTATCTATTATCATTAATAAATTACTGTTATATCTTGTGCTAGGTTCAATTATTATTGATATGTCTATTTTAGAAGTTAATTAGTACGAATACCAGAAGCGATAAAAAAACAGAAATAAATCAATCACAAAAAATATGTTTGCGAAATGTTATTTTCGTTTGTACTATCTAGAAAGTTATGTTTACATAGGACTACGCGGAGTTACAAACGCCCTAGAACGCTTTCTGTGGGTGGCGAGGAGGACAACCTGTCGCCCAAACAGAAGAGAAGTTTGTGGCTAGAGCGCGTTGCGTTTGGCGCTCCCCTACAGAGAAGAAGAGAGAAGGGCTTCCTGGGAGCTTAAGGCTCTCAGCGAAAGAGAAGAAGTGATCCCTCCCTAAAAGAAGAGCCCTCTGAGTGATCATGGCTAAGCCCGCTCGAAATGGGGATGACTGCTCGCGTGCTTCCTGTGCTCGGACGCAAGAGCCAAGGCGGACGGCGCACAATTTTCAGTGGGTGTAATACTCACATATCATCGTGCTGTATCCTCGGCGTGGCGGTATGTGTCAGCTATTTTCTGAGCGTCAAAAATAAGTGCTTCTATGCCAACGGCACGTTACAAAAATATGTAAAATTGTTTCTTATAATAGTAGTCAAGCAGATTAGGAAATAAGAAAAATGGAGACCCCATTTTCCTTGTTTCCTGATCTAAATTAGTTATTTTTAACAATGATAAGCCAATAGCGAATAAGCTCAGAGGAATACGCTCCATCACTTCGTCTTTGATTTACCTCTAAGCAACAACCAAGTACTGCCATGTTCGCATTCGGTTGGTGCTGGTGCGTCTGCTGGTACGTCTGCTGGTACGTCCACTGGTACTTACTGGTAAGTCACAAGCGGAGAAGTTAATAACTCAGTCTTCAGAATAATGCAGTCTTTTAAAGTGGAATTGAATTGGATCGAAACACATACTATATTAATCTGAGACCAGTCTTTTATATTTTATACTAAATTGTTGGTCTAGTGGTGTTAGACATGATTCGCGATCAATAGATCATCACGCTTTTTTGCCCGGTCCTCCGACGGGGAATCGAACCTCGGTCTCGCGCGTGACCAGCGGGAATACTGACCACTATACTACCGAAAAATTGGGTTAAGCAGAGACTATTTCTTTCAAATTGCTACGGGCAAAGTGACTATCCGTGGCTCACTTTTCGCCCCCGCGGGAAACGAGACGTGTCGGGTGGCGAACCACGATGCTGCGATTTTATGAGGTTCAAGTTCCTCATGGCGTTCCCACCGAAAAAAGATGAGATAGGAAAGGTGTCTTGAGCAAGGAATGTGGAATTTGGGAAAAGGACTATAGGATATAGGATACTACTATCTCGGAAGGAGTAGGAGTTCTCAAACAGCGAACTGGATAATTCTAATCAGAGACTAAGACATCTTTACCATCGATATAATAAGATACAAAAATAACTACATTCTATTTGCTCTGAAGTTCGATAAAATGTCTCCTGCCATAATTAATCTATACACCATATATAATTACATGTCCAGATTGACTAATTTATCAACGCAGATCCTAAACCGCTGGGGCTACAAACTAGAAATTTTGACAGTTGATGCCTTTTATGTTGAGAGCATCTGCTAAGAAGGGATTTTTCGAAATATCACCCCTAAAGGGTAAAATAAAGGATGAACCGTTTAATGGAAGTCGGTCGTTTTCAAAGTTAGAGGCGTGAAGTTTAATGTACTTAATATTGATTAGAAATACACGTGTATCGACATTTTACAAAATTTTGTTCTTAAAAATTAATTAATTAGCATAATTAATGATTAAAAATGAAATTAATTAATTGGTGAGTTGGTTGGTCATTAATTGGTTAATAGAAATTAATTAATTGGTGAATTATTAATATTACTTGGTGAATTAGCTTAGTAGGTAATTTTAGCCCCAAAAGGAAAAAAAAACTGCAAACGCCTCTGACAGAGAGGTAGTTACTACGGTAATTAAAACTAAATATTTAAAAAATTAGCACGCGAGCGAAGACACATGCAATAGCCAGTTATTTTATAAAGTTAATATATTTATTTTTATTTATCATTCAACAAAAATACATTACTTTCAAAATCAGCATACCTACATACGCCAATAAAGCGCTGTGGATTGTGGAGCGCTAGGCACTCCATATTCGCTGTTGTATAAATTAATACAGACGGTTTTATTTAGACGTATGTCGTAGGAAGAAGACACAATTTGGAATATGAAATATTATAATTTTAGTATATTTATTTTAGAATTACTGTTATCAAGCTGTAAGAAGTACTTTTTTAAATTTAGATTTAGGAAATTTTCGTTAAGAGCTTTTTAAAGGTTATCGGATCTTTATTTCTTACAAAAGGATAATATATGCCACCTCTATACATTGCTTTATTGCTTATTCTATGCCAACAAGGCCGCCTACGCTACTTATCAGTTAGTATTATATTCAAGCTTATTAATATTTTCTCGAAGGACGGAAACTTTGTAAGACCTTGTCGACTTTAACGATCTAATAAGCAATCTCCTTATAAACTTATTTCCATAATATAATTGCAATAATATTGGTATCCCATGAGGTAGGTAGACCACAACTTGCCACCTTGACTTAACCATTTTTCACCGCATCCACTCATATATTTGTCATACACAAAAGTGCTATTGTATAAATTATGTGGGCACAGCACTTTTGTGGGGGTCAAGTAGACTGGACCCCTTTGGAAATGGCAACTTTATAGCCGAAAACTGCACATAATTTTGAAAAACTTCATCGACTAAAAGAAGCTATTCTTGGTAATTTTATTTTTCGCTATCATAGTCGATATTGTAAGTGAATCATATTTATTTTAAACTGCAGTTTCACACATAATTGCTATTTTTTGGATTTTAATACATATTATATTAATGCAGTAGTAATCCATATGTGTGTCAAAATGAAATAATATTAATATACCTTAAACAAAAATTTTCTGAAAAATAAACAGTAATACATACATACACACACTCACGCCAACGTCCCATAAGGGTAAGCAGAGACCATAGTATATACTACATACATACAGTCACACCTCTTTCCTATTGGGGTAAGCAGAGACCATTTCTTTCCACCTGCCACGACCGTTTAGTGGGCAAAGTGGATATCCGCAGCCCACAAATTGCCAGGTAACGAGACGTGTAGGGTAGCGAACCATGGCGCCGCCATTTTATGCAGTTCAAAAGTGATTAAAGTGCCTCAATGCGTACCCACGGCTTAATACGGAGGACAGATAAGATGAACATGCCGAAGTTATAGGGATTACTAAAGCACATTGCCCAAATCCGTCCCGCTTATAAATGTAAGCGTATGCTAACGGGAAAATATCCATAATTCATGAATTATTTTTTATAATTTCTCCTACTTGACATAATCGAAATCATTTGTGGGATTTATATTTAATACTAGATAATGTAATCGGCTTTTGTTACTTACACGTTATCTTCTATTCAGTGCTTCCACACTTTAAGAGCTTCCCCATAGTTAGTTTTGGCAGATCAAAGTGAAAACAGAAGCCGAGACTGTAATAATATATATAGTAGTCTCATTTTTACGTAACGAGTTTTATATTTGAGCTGATTAAATATAAAAACCGTTTATTATGATATTTCATAGTAATATTTTATGTTAATACATACATACAGTCACGTCGATATCCCATAAGGGTAGGCAGAGACCACAGTACATACCACATAGATACATACAGTCACGCTGCTTTCCCATTGAGGTAGGCAGAGACCACTTCCTTCCACCTGCTACGATCGTTTGATGTAGCAAAGTGGCTATCCGCAGCCCACATTCCGGCTCTGCGGGCAACGAGACGTATCGGGTGGCGAACCACGATCCGCCATTTTATAAAGTTCAAAAGTATTAAAGTTCTTCATTGCATTCTCACGGCGTAATAGAGAGGAAAGGAAAGAGGATGAGGTGGGAAAGGTGTATTGAGAAATGAATATGGAATTTAGTTGAAGGACTATAGGATATAGGATACTACTATCTCGGAAGGAGAAGGAAGAGACAGTAGTAGCTCGGGGGGCCGAGGTCGCTTACCCGTATACTTAAGTCTATTTGCCGGATAAGCCAAAAGTCTAAGTACTCCCTTTCCTAATAAATAATCCAAAAACATGTTATAATTAATTAATTCATATTAATAATTAATTCAAATACAAAACTAGGCGGAATATAGAATTATTCTCGGTAACACAGTCAGCGCAGTCAAATGTCATTTTTGTATGTATTTATGGCCTGGTATGCAGAACCATTAAGCCATGTCGTCATTTTAATATATATTTTCGTCAGTTTAACAACAAAAAGCCGATGTATCTTATTTTATTGCTTCTTGAGAGTTTTAAAGAGACTTCTGGAGAGTTTTTAAAAAAATATGGTCACTTAGCTACGTTAGTTACAGGTTTAATCCAATGTTTCAATATTGTTCACAATTATTGACAAGTGATAAACAAAACAACACCGATTTTACCTCGGAATAATAATTGGTCCTAGAATTTTATATATCAAACATCACAATAAAATAATATAAAACTTTAAATGATTATTCACTCGGGTTGCCGCCAAAACTCCACGAAATTGTCAAATAAGCGTCGTTTACCGGCAAATGTTCCGTCATTTTGTTTTTTGTTCCATAAATGTTAATGTAAATAAACAATTTGTTGCGCTAATATTTTTGTTATCAAATCTGCATTTTAAAATCGTATCTAGTGAAGACTTGGGATTCCATTATTTTATTTAAGCTAAAATATTGAATTACTTGTTAGTCCTGTTTTTCAAAACTAACCTCCAAACAGAAAAATGTAAAGTAAAGTAACAAAAAATCCCACAAAATGAAAGGATTATTGTTATTTCCTTCAATAGTATGATATCACTACTTTAATGTCTCCAATTTTTGTTACCGTACAAAATAATATGATACGCAATTGGAGTCCATAGAAATTTGGGCAATATCCTTTGACTACGGGAACCTAAAATGAAATTAGTCTCAGGGCCACTTGGCTATATAAAAATTAAAATAAATTTTATATTGAAATATATAAAAATATTCAATATAAATTAATAGCTTTCCAATAAAATTATGATCGGGTAGACACACACATTTTTTTCTAGTTAGATTCTTGTTAAGTTTTTATCATAGAAACAGAAAAAAATACATTTAGAAGGAGAAAATTATAAAATAATAGAAATATATTATGCATACATACATACGTTTACGCTTGGTATTCCATAAGGGTAGGCAGATAGATAGATTTACAAATTACATTTTTTAAGTCAAAGATATTTAAAAAAAAACTTAGATTGACTAATCGATGCATGTTTATTTGTTCGAGCTTCACACAAAAACTATCCGGTAAAGTTTGTAATTTTGGTAAAACTGTTAGTCTTAAAAGAATTAAATACTGCGACTTAAATACTGTGGCATGTTTCATGACATTCACGCAGGCGGAGCCTCAGCCAAAACCTAGTTTTTATAGAAATGTTTAGATTAAAATTAATGCTGTTTTCTTTTACACTTCAATAGGAAATAAGGGTTGCTTTCCTGTAGCGTTTTTCTTATTAGCCTAACGTTACGATAATTGATGATTTATGAAATAACATTTAACAAAAGTAACGGCCATGTTTAAATATTTCCAACGCGCTTTTTAAACGATAAAACTTTTCAATTTACACTCTACCTGTGCGGCGACAAAAGTGCTAATTATTCGCAACTTCGTATTAAAGCTGTAACAGTGTTGTATTTTCAACGTTTGAAATTTGAAATCGTAGTGGTATAAAAGTAAAGTACATTTCCGTGAAAGCTTTGTTAATATAATTAGGACTTTTTAACATAAATATAAAGTTCACGAATGTAGATATCAATTCGGTACAAAAAAATTCTTTAAATTGAGCACTAAAGCCCATCTTTGATTTATAATAGAGCGGATTATTTCGTATTCGATTTAAACACTATCATAAACAGTCGAGCGACCTTACGCAGATGAGAATCCCTCACCCAGAACATCCTTTATAATATCAAATCCTTAATAATTCATTCGCCTTTGATGTCGAGGCCAGACCATTTACCTCGGCTGATTTTATTTATATCGAATGAAACTAAAGGAAGTACGTGTACTGAAATTAGTTTACTTATATAATATATCAAATAGCTTTTGCGCGCGTTAATGTCGATTTTCTGCTACATGGGAAATTTCAACACAATCATAGATTTATATAAAAAGCCTTAAAACCACTTTTACTTGATCTCTCTCTCTCTCTCGTACCTTAACGGCGGCTACTAAAACAGTTATCAAGTTATATCTTCAATTCCAATGGACCGATTTTGATGAAACATAATTTGGACCAAAATTACAAGTTTATTTATAAAATAAAACAGGCAATATTGAATATATAACAGCATTTATATTAATTTTGGGGCTGAGGCTATTCAAGTGACTCGGACTGTATATTTTCCAAAAAAAAAACAATAATATAAATTAAGGTAGAAGGAAATTCGTTTTGTGTTCGTGACAGTAACTATAACAATTGCCGGTCTTCTGTGTTGTGAAGAAATGAAAATAAATCTGTCAATATATTTTAAAATCTTTAAACCTCGAACCCACTGACTTCGATCACTTTTTTTCTATAAAGATGTTTAAACTGAATTTTTTCACTCTTCCGTAAGATTTTTCAAATATTTTATACAAACCTTGTTCTGACAATTACAAATACGCCAAAAAGGAATTAGCCAAATAGGTGCAGCCGCTTTGAAATGATGCGTGGATGAACATACAAATATTTAAATGCCACAAGGCAATTGATTTTTATTTATATAGATTAATTGACGTATTGGCAATTTTTGACGATGCACTTTTGTCATATTAATGGAAGTTCATCGATGCTACTGCTTTAGAATTCGTGGAGATGAAAATTGATAAACTCTTTAAAGACATTTTTCACTAAAAATTTATCCAAATTCCGAAAAAAAAAGGAAAGCAGATGACGCTTCATCATCAGTCTAGTAAGTATGGTGGATGACGGAGAGTTTCCAGTGGTAACTCCTTTAGTTTAGAGAGAGTCTGTTCTGTTGTGCGTAGATAAGCGTTGTCTTGAATAAGGCATAGAAAATTGTCAAATCTCTGTTGTTTGACAGTGAGCTTGTCCAGCATCATTTGCAATCCTTGACAGTACACCTCTACAGTAATTGTTATTTCAGGTCTCAAGAAGTTGTATTGAGCAATACGGGCATAGGCTGAGCATACAGTTACGTTGGTAAAACTTAAGCTGCTTTAGTATATAGCTGTTTGGGATATAGTTTAGCTGCTACCCTTTTATGCAACCAGTGCAACGAACATGTTCTATTGTCTTATAGAATCCACCTTTCATCACAAGTAATAATCCGATTAAGAATCCTCCCTTGAGTGCCTTCAACAAGTTAAGGAAAGCTTATTTTTGATGTTCATTGTGTTTATACGGTACCCACTTGTCTAACTTTATCATCTTTTCGATTTGATTTAAATGCTTTAATATCATTTTATTATTTACTCTGAAGGTTGCTATTAATTACGACGTAATTTGAAATGAATCTCCTTCCACAAAGGTTTTCAATTCGTTATTCTCCCTATTCGTTCATCTCCGGTTGGCCGCGGATCGGCTCACTGTTGAGATCAAAATTTTCAGAATGGACGCGATCGAACACGAACACACTGTATGTTAACTTGCAGTAGTTGTTAATATTGCGAACTGTCTATGCTACGCTGATGACACGACGAAACTTCAAATAATATCGTGCAATTTTTATTTTCCTGTGGTTTAGAATCAACGATATCAAAAAAAAAAGAAAATCAAACACCGGGAAAATAAATGAACGACTGATTTTTTTTAAGAAATATATAATATATACTATGTTATATAATTAATTTGAATTTGGAATTCTCAGTAGAGTGAAAAATATCAATATTCATACTAACATTATTGAAAATCGTTAACTTCAATTCAGGACTAATATTTTGCAGATGATATTATAAACAAGTATGCATTACAACTAAGGGTTATATAAGAAGACAATCACCCGTATGATTCGTAAAATAAGACAAATTCAAACGGTTCTACTTATTAACGTACAGCGTAGCGTAACTTTGAGATTCGGCCATTCAATAGATAGAAAATTTTGTTACACGTAAGTTATTGGGCTCATCGATAAAACCGTTCATTATTATTGCTTTGCGAGTACTACGTCATTAACCCGATTAGGTTTTTAGCAGAAAACGTCAAGGATTTGCTATAGTCTTTAGGATCGGTGTGCATTTCAGATATCATAATAGATATTAGTTGACTTATAAAACTATCTTACTGATCATAAATTACCAGGGTATCCCTTATAACAATAAAAATGAGTTTAGAGAAAAAACTTTCAGGGCTAAAAAACCCGCTTCATCATCATCATCATCATCATACCAGCCCACAGACGTCCACTGCTGGACATAGGCCTCTTCCAATGATCGCCAAACTGAGCGGCTATGAGCCGCTTATGTCATTGAAAATAATATATAGAATAGCCGCCGTAAAGCGTGTAACCGTACAGCAAAACATGTAGCAAAGCATATAGCAAAGCGTGTAACAGAGTGTGTAGTAAAAAATACAACAAATCGTGTAGCAAATCATATATCAAAGAATGCAGCAAATTATGTAGTAAAAGTTGTAGCAAAGCATGTAGCAAAGCGTGTAGCAAATCATGTAGCATAGCGTGTAGCAAAGTGTGTAGTAAAGCATGCAACAAATCGCGTAACAAATCATGTAATAATATATGTAGTAAAACTTGTAGCAAAGCATCTAGCAAAAAATGTAGCAAATCATGTAGCCTATCGTGTAGCAAAGTTTGTAATATAGCATGTAGCATAGCGTCTAGCAAAGCATGTAGCAAAGTGTGTAGCAAAATAGACACTGGTGAAACATTAATATATTGAATACGTAGGCCTTGAATTTTATGTTTATTGCGATCTTGTCGTCGTTATTATATGATTTAACTTCTTTTCTTTCTTTTTTTCTAGAAAGATTATGCGAGAGGAAGTTGAGGGAAAGGGTTCTAAGACAAAGACATACCAATCAACATGCTTACAGCTCGGGTAAATCAACCGAGTCCGCCTTGCACGCAGTGGTTAGCCACATAGAAGAAGCAATCCAACAGAGGGGCTTATGTCTAGGCACCTTCATAGATATAGAGGGTGCCTTTGATAAAACCAACTTCTCCAGCATTGGGGCCGCCCTAACAAGGCACAAAGTCGAACCAATGCTGGTTGACGGGATCACAAACATGCTCGAGAAGAGAGTGGTGAGACTAGAGGGGAAGGATGAGGCAGCTCTGATAGCAAAAGGCTGTCCTCAAGGCGGCGTACTCTCACCCCTCCTCTGGAACCTGGTAATAAACGAGTTGATTACCATACTTAACGCTAACCGCTTTTACACTATAGGTTACGCTGATGACCTCACCATCCTCATATCAGGTAAAGTAACCAGCACTGTCTTACTTTACTTTACTTTACCCAACAAGCCATAAACATAGTGGAAAGATGGTGTGAGAGTTACGGCCTAACAGTAAATCCGGCTAAAACCGAATTAGTCATGTTCACACAAAAACGTACATTGGGCTCACACAGTCTGCCCAAAATATCCAACAAAGAGCTCCAACTGTCGAATAAGGTCAAATACCTTGGCGTCATTCTCGACAATAAAATGAAGTGGAGGGATCATGTAGACATGGAGATAAACAAAGCCAGTATCACCCTTTGGCAGTGCAGGAGAATAATAGGTAGAAAGTGGGGTGTGTCACCTAAAGTAATCCTGTGGCTGTACAATACAGTGATTCGACCAATGAT
>WUAW01038008.1:341-15653 GCA_017165845.1 Thaumetopoea pityocampa | reverse complement strand
ACTCGACAGCGCAGCCATCCGTGCAGTCAATTCATTCAGTCAATTTATTTCAGACAATTTAGGATCGTACAGAAAATTGATTCAAATACAAGTACAATTGATTTAAATACAAAGAAAAAAACAGAGAAAATAATTAGCTGTAGAACTTCCATGTAAATAAATATTACAGATAACCACAAATTTGTATCACGCAATATCTTTTTTATAGTCGCCATCATAATTATCCTCTCATGTACACGAGAATCCCCGGACAATGTATAAAGTAAGGTTCGGACAAGTAGGCGGCACAAGCGGTCGTATCGTTGAAGCAAATTATGAACATCCGCCCAAGTTCTGCTAATACCAAACCACACAGATATAAAGTACAAGAAGTGGCTAGAGAAAGAATATGTTTTAAACCAATAGGTAGAATGTTACAAATCTGAAATCACCGTCATTAATTCTTGGCAGTCCACTACTGGACATGGGTATTTTCCTTAAAAAGGAGGTGTTTGCCATAATCTCTACGTTTGGCAAGTATCTTGGAGATTGCACTAGATTTTGATTAAATAATAAGATAACGCTGTTGCCCATTATCTTGGTACATACCTTAGCTGGTTCTTATAGCAACCACGTGGAAAAATGGAGTGATGTTATTATTACGCCGGCGCCACACAGCAAATTATACTTATTAAAATTAATATTAAAATTGTTCTGAATTTAACTCAAAATATTACGTCTCGTGTGTGATGTTTTAGTCTTTCCTCCATCAAAGGCATTGTTCACACTGGATAGACAGAAAAACGCATTTACTATTATATATTAGTGCGAAAGCACATTGGTGGTCTGGTGGTGTCAGATACTGCTTGCGATCAAAAGGCCGTAGGTTCAATCCCGGTTTCGTACCGCTGTGTTATTTCTAATTCATATACGGTCTACATTGTAGACACTAATGTATTTATCGGAGAGGGAAAACCTCGAAGGAAAACCTGCATGACCACATAGATGTGTGAAGTCTACTAACCAGTACTAGGCCACTGTGGTAGACTACGACCTAATCCCTTCCTGATTAGGGGAGATCCGTGCCCCCGTAATGGTACACTAGCTTTTGCCCGCGATTCCTCCCGCGTGAATGTCAGTTTTCCGCTACATGGGAAATCCCGAAAAAAATCATATAAAAAGCCTTAAAACGACTTTTACTTGTCCTTTCGTACCTTAACGGTGGCTACTAAAACAGGGATCAAGCTATGTCTTTAATTCTACTGTACTGATTTTGATGAAACATGCCGCAGTATTTAAGTCGCAATAGAATCTTTAAGAATGTAATAGTTTAAACGAAAATCTGCTCCTTAGTTTTTGAGTGAAGCCCGAACAAACAAACAAACATCGACGGATTTGGTTTCAGAAACACTTAATAAGTAGATCTGAGTAATTTGTTTTTAAACATCTTTGATTTTTGAAAATTTGACGTTTAACAATTTTATAATAGTATAAATAGATACCAATTTTATCACATCCAGTATCGTTATGTTATTCTCACCTCCTAAGACGTCTCCTAAGAAGAAACGTCACTGTAACCTCTGAAATGCGACCCCCTGAAGTTGTAATACTGTCACCACCCCTGACATTTGGGCTTCGCGGATAAGACGGTAAATACTTTGAGGCTGATTTTCGTTGTTAGATGTATAAAAAAAACAGAAAAATTGAATTTTTTTTAAAGCTCTTGTCACGAAAGAGTAGGAAGAGAACATTATTTGACGACTGATTTGACCATTTGACGACTGATTAGTACAGTGATAGTAAGCTTGCACTCTGTGCCAAATGGACTTTGAAATTGAAACAAACTTTTTTGACGAGGTTGAATGTTTGTCTAGAGTCAAGGATGTTTATCTAAAAAAATGCATTTATCTACATAAAGTAAGTATTTCATTGTCTAGTATTCAAGAACCACGAAATCTTAATTTGAGTGTAAAAAAAAATATTTACATTATTATTATACTATTAAAATATCAAGACTTCGATACTAGAATCTAAACATTGGCATATTTTCAAACGATATCTGAAAAAAGTATATCTAACAACCGTGTTAATTTAATATTCTTTCTGTGTCCAAGCTAATTTATCTGTAATCTTCATCTAAAAATAACGCAAAAATAAATCTAAGAGAAGTCACGTACACCCACCGAGTATCCCTTAAGGAATGCCAAAAGTAGAGAATTCATTAGGTCGTTTGGTCCTACTCGACGTCACTCGGGCATTTGATCGAGGGAATAAAATGCCCCGAGACATCGGCTAATTCAAGAGGCCGCCGGCACCAAATTGCCTCGATTGTTCTTTGGCGATGCGACGGTAATGTTTTGGCGTGGTTTATGTGTGCGCGATATGAAAAAAAAAGTGAGAGGGAATATCGGTTTTCTGCGACATGAGAAAGCGGCTACTAACAGACACAGTTTGATCGCTATCAAGCTGTGTCTTTAATTCTACTAAACCGATTTTGATGAAACATACCGCAATATTTATGTCCGAATAATACATTTAATACTGTAATAGTTTAAACAAAGTCTACCAGCTGGTTTTTCCATGAGGCTTCATGGAAAAACCAGCTGGTAGACTTTGTTTAAACTATTACAGTTACGAACAAACTAACAAACAAACAATCAAAAACCAACGAATTTAGTTTCAGAAGTTCTTAATTAGTCAATCAAAGTAGTGTTTTTAAATAACTTTGATTTAAAAAAAAATACATTTAACAATTTTATAATAGGTATTTTATAATAGGTAGATGTATCAAAATATTGTTGCTGCCCATTATCTTTGTACATTCTTTATCTGGTTTTCACAGCAACTACGGGAAGACATGGAGTCACGATATTATTATGCCAGAGTCACACAGTAGCACACTTACAGGCACTTGCCTGTGACAGACCTATTTGGCCTGTTTCACATGTATGTGTACAATTGACATCGAAACGCTTTTCAATTTGCAAATTATATGTTGCCATTACTCTCTTCAGGGCATCAACACGAGAGCGCTCATAAAAGCAGCTTCGCACGGAATCACCTGCTTTGAATAAACGATCGATTTCCTCTACACGACTCGTAAAATACAAATCTCCATTTGAAGTGAGACACAGAGCTTTCGATCAAATTCTGTTGGAATACTTCCGGAAATTCCTTTCCGAATAAGTCTAATAGAAAATGTCATTTGTACAAAGAAATAATAAATAAGACACCCCCTCATGTTTCATGTAAAGCATTTTAGTTATAATTGCATTTATCAAATTATTAAACAATTTTTTTTTTGACAAAAGGAAAAACTTTTTGGGTGATTTAATCGAAATAGATTTTTCAAAGAAAAAAAGTAAAAACCTGATTTTTATTTTTCAAAAATTATATTTTTCGTGAGCTCTACCTATTAGATTAATTTTCTTCTGCAATTATGTTGCCCAATAAGTAATTAATTTGATTCAAGATTATAAAAATATTTTTTTGTAATGACTTCATGAATCCGCTCAATTCCTTTCACGTATATATTTTTTGTGGCTGACTGTGTTTCACTTACTACTTGTTAGCACAGTTTTTTTAGCACAGTTATTAAAGTATATTTTAAAAGATCTTTAATACAATATTATAGAATTTTTGAATAAAAATATCGAAAAGCGATTTCAAAACCGATTTGCCGTTTCATCTGATACAAACTAAATAAAATATATTATTTTCCTATCCTAAGTATCCAACGAACTGAGTACAAAAATCACCACCTAAATATGCTACGTCGTACCCTAGCCGAAGTTCGTACACTACGAAACACAGTGGTAGTAGTTGGAAAATCTCATATGCCTCGCGTACGGGATCAACAGTAGCATAAAGGAGCGATGTGAGGCAATAGCCATAAAGATTTTATTGGCACAAAGAAGGATCTGACGTATAACGATGAATGTAAAATATTCAGAGCACGAATGGATTATGAGACAATGGGTGATGATAGAGCTTCGATAGTTGGAGAATATATTTTGTGGGAATTCGACAATAACGTACGATATTTTAAAGGTATTTGAGTAATAGTTATTTGTTTCATCTTTATCCGTAGGCGAAGGTACAAATCCATACTGCCAAGTCTTACATAATTAATTCAAATTAATAATGAAATAGCAGTGTGTCATATTTTATTGCTTATTGGGAGCTTGATCGCAATCCTGTAATGGATGTCACGTCGACTAGGTGAAATTCCACAGGCTTTTTCTTCTTTATTCATAGTGGCAATCGGCTTCAAATTTGCGCCATTTCTGCAAGTGTCGAGTGTATATATTTTGAAGTTATATAATATTCTTCATGTTAACAACAAAATATCGGTGTGTCACATTTATCGCTTCTTGGGAGTTTTGATTGTCAATTTGACGAATACCACTTTGACCAGGCACAATTCCGCAGGTCTTGAAAAAATACGGTCATTTTGCTATTGTTAATCACAGTTTTATTCCAATGTTTTAAAATAGTTCACAATTATTGACGATTAGTAAAAAAAAAACAACACAAATTTATATATTAAAGAACACACAATTAACTACTATAAAACGTTAAAATAAAACTTCAAGCGATGCTTCACTCGGGTTGCCGCCAAAACTTCTTCCACAGGATTATCGCTTTAATAAATCATAAGTATTTTTTAAGATTACTCACAGTTTAATTCTAATATTTCAATATTATTTACACTGTTATCAGATTCATACATTAAACATAAAATAAAACTTTTACTGATCCATCGCTTTGGGTCTTGACATCTAAATTTCTTAATATTTCGATGTCAAACATCTGTGTCTGAAGTTTCCAAATATTTTTTGTTTCGTAGATCACTTGTTAAGTCTTTAACGTTTGAGTAGACTCCTGCAAACCACCAACTTCGAATGGGTCTTTGACAGTTGATATAGACCCTTTGCAGATCATCGTCAACTTTGGTCCATATAAACCACTTTGGGTACCAATGATCTGTTATTCAAATAACAATAATAATAGTATGGAGTTCGATTAGTTTCATAAATCTTGAAGACATTCAACATAATTTCAAGGGAAATATAAAAATAAAAAAACAAACTATACTTTGATAAATACTTAACCATATTAAATTAAAACTTATAATCATACTAGCTTTTACCCACGGCTCCGCCCGCGTGAGACACAATCACAGATTCATATAAAAAGTCTAAAACCACTTTTACTTGACCTCTCGTACCTAAGAGACGGCTACTATAACAGGGATCAAGCTGTATCTTCAATTCTACTGGATCGATTTTGATGAAACATACTGCATGAATTAAGTTGAAATAGTACCTTTAAGACTAATAGTTTAATCAAAATCTAACAGCTGATTTTTGCGTGAAGCTCGAACAAACAAACAAACAAACATCGATGGATTCGGTTTCAGAAGCCCCGTATTAGTCGATCTGGTAGTTTGTTTATAAATATCTTTGATTTTTGAAAATTTGACTTTTAACAATTTTATAATTGTATAGAATAGAATAATTTTATCATTGATATCAAAGCTAATCTTATTATACATAAGGTATGTATTCTAATAACAGATCATTGATTCATCCTATCGCCTAGTACTTTACATTTCAGTATTCCACATATACTTGTCCACGTTCCAAAATCAAATTCATCACAATTCATCGTCACGCACGCAATTCCACACTTCAAAGCCACAACTTTCTAACTTCAATAAACTGGTCCATATTTAATATAGGCCTTATACCGTGCACAATAAGATCTTTAAATAATCGTCCAGGTTACCTTGAGCGAGGTACACGCCAAATTTGTTCGGGCTCTCATAAATATTGACCACGGTGAAGGGTTCTCAACGTTGTGGCCACAGGGTCCATTTGAGTGGCCGCTTGGCTGGACATCGTGTTTAGATGTCGTGGGGACGTGGTATGCATAATTCAAGTGCCAGATGTTTTGGATACGTTTGAACATTTCCCTGAAGATGTTTATTTTTGTTTGGAAGGCAGGCTTAGTTCATTTGTGTCGACTGAATTATAAGAAACGATTCTCTATGGTAACAATATCGCCCGTAAAATTAAGTGCATTAAATATGAATTGCGCGCTGTTGTTTTCTAAATTCAAAAATTTATTCAAATTTAGAATAAGTCTGATAATTTGAATAGTGACGTAATTGGTACAAGAATGGTACATTAATTATGTCTTCTTCTACTTGGTATGACTGATCCGCTAATTCGCCTTTCTAGTCATTATTAATTTATTCTCATTATTAACCCATGGAAGTCCACCGCTGGATACGGGTCTACCCCTTAAAAAGGAGGGATTTGCCACAATCTCTACGCTTGGCAGGCATCTTAGAGATCGTAGAAAGTTTTGATTGAATAACAGGATAACGCTGATTTCTATTATCCTGGTACATTGCTTTGCCTAATGTATATTTTAACAGTGTTTAATGTTTACATGTTTATTACGTAAGATCACAATAGATGACGTTGTATCTAAATTCATCATCATCATCATATCAGCCCACAGAGGTCCACTGCTGGATATAGGCCTCCTCTAATGATCGCCACATCGAGCGGCTATGAGCCGCCTGCATCCACCGATTGCCCGCGACCTTCACCAGGTCATCGGTCCACCTAGTCGGGGGTCTACTCGCATGGCGCTTTCCGGTTCGGGGTCGCCATTCCAGCACTTTGAGACCTCAACGACCATCGGTTCTGCGAGGTATGTGCCCCGCCCACTGCCACTTCAGTTTTGCAATCCTTTGAGCTACGTCGGCGACTTTAGTTCTCCTGCGGATTATCTCATTACGTATCCTATCTCGCAGGGAAACTCCGAGCATTGCTCGCTGCGCGACCTTGAGCTTTCTTATGAGGTCCATAGTCAGTGGCCATGTTTCAGATCCATAGGTCATCACTGCCAACACGCACTGATTGAATACCCTGGTCTTAAGGCATCGCGGTATTTTTGACGAGAAGATGTTACGTAGTTTCCCGAACGCTGCCCAGCCGAGTTGGATTCGGCAACTGACCTCTTTAATCTAAATTAATAAGCGGTATTAATTTTTTATCGATATTATTGACCTAAGTATGTATATGTATGGAATTATTATGGAACTATTAATATTGATAATAACTCTTCTTAAACAGTAGAAATGTGACATGTTTCCTGGACGGTTGAATAAAATTTCATCCGTTTTTTTTGTCGTACGCATTTGGCAGCCATTCAAAATAAAAGGATAATAAAATTGGCTGTAAGCAACATAATTATAACGTCAATCCATCTCTTTCCGCGGTTGCTCGGAGAACCAGCTGAGAGATGTACCAGAATAATAGGCAGCAGCGTTTATTCTATGAAATTGTTATTCTATGAATATGAAAATCTACTGCGATCTCCAAGACGTCAGCCAAGCGTGAAGATTATGGCAAATCCCTCTTTTTAAGGAGGAGGCACATGTCCAGCAGTGGACATCTACGCGCTGATGATGATGACGATGAAAAATCAAGGTCCTTAGTTTGAATCCAGGCTATTACATTTACGAGTACCACTTTAATATTAAACAGCAAGTAGTAAGCTGGCTGGATTATTTTCGTCTATTCTTAATTTCAACGCTAGATTCTGCACCAAAAAAATGTCTCCAATTTTTCACCAATACACTTTCCTAATCAAACGTAATAGTATCAGAGGAAAAAACACAACGTTACCATTAATACGTTCGCCCGCATTTGTCTGTCTGTCAGCCCAATAAATAAGGCAAGAGGTACCGCCGGCCAATCCCGTCTGTGCCCTATCTAGCCTCATCAGGGAGGATCGATGGAGACAGGTTGGAGGAAAGGATGTATGGGTATAGAGTTGTTAAAACCTCCACACATTTTATGTATATGTATATATGCAAAACCTTTATACATCATACATTACATCATTATCACAGTATCAATGGTCGATATCAGTGCCCAAGCCTTTAATACCCAAAGTGATTTATATCGACCCCTTCAGGTGCTGAGTTGCTACGGAGGAGAACTACTCGAAAGAGCGAGACACCGAGGGGCATCGGTAACTCTTCCACAGTGAAATCCTCGATATGTCGATGAAGGCCGCCGCAGAGATTTTAGTCAGTAGAAGTTTGACACGAACCGCAAGCTGCCCTCGCGATTTGCGGAAGTCCTATAAAGGATTCTCTCTGCGTACAAAAGGGGGGTCAACAATAACTTCACTTCAGTTAGAAATTTAAATCTTTCTAAATGAGTAGCATTATACCAACTGTCAAAAACACACTTAAATTTAATGAATTTACAAAGGTTCAATATTAGCTAAGCAGGGGGTCTACCAAAAAACCGAAAAATATGGCAAGTGTTCCACGAGACAAAAAAGTTTAACGTTCAGTAAGTCAAAACTGTACACCCAACTCTTATTTTGCACGTTTTTTTTATACGATTTTAAAGTAACACGGTTCATCAATATATTCTCTATACGAAGTTTTTGTTCTAGCACAAACATAATTTTTTTTTAATTCTTATTTTAACAGTGTAATCAAAAGACAGTCGGTTTATGCCCTCACATGTGCGAGTGATTTGGTCTATTTTATGGCTTGTTTGCTTTGTATTCTAGAGTTACGGGAATCTCGAATTATATAATCACATTTTTCTTTATTTCATTGTAGTTCAACTTGAACACGCATTTCGTTCTTAATTTATGTAAGTATCATTGCATTATCGGCGTCTACTTAAGATAAACAATTAAGGATTTATAAAAACACGTGTCCCGGAAAAACAACCGTCCTTATCTCTCTTTCTTCTATTTCTTTCCGACAATCTCCTACAATATTGCGTTATTTTTCGGTTTAGAAAAGTTCTATAAGCAATATTATTTTATATCGTTTTTATAATACTCCATAGTGCATTTCCAATGAAGTGAACACCATCAAAGCTGCGGACAACAAATATTTTTTTTCATAAGATTCAAATTCACTAGGTTAGATTGTAATAAATTATTATTAAGAAAATAATAAAAAAATGGTTCAAAAAATTAAATTAATTTTTGTGTATACAGCAACTCTATATAGTTCTCGTTGAAATAAAACATTCATCGAAACTGTTCAGGATCATTACTCTTTGCCCTCATTGTCTTTATTTCACTTTATTTACGAGCCCAGTCACTTTTTCAGGAGATGGCACCATTTAGGTTGTTCTGCTATATGTAAATCTTGTATTCAGAATCTAAATAGGATAACTTACTATCTGCATGTCTATTTTTTACCTACTAACGTTTAAACTACTGGACTGATTGTTTCGAAATTTTCGTTTGAAACTGATTGGAAATTTCTATATCGAGTTTCAGATTGGAGTGCGGGTAAGAGTAGGTAAGCGAGTGTACATAAGCATCACTTACTCATCATCATCATCGCTAGACCCTGTACTTACAAGACTTCCATGTTCAGCAGTGGAGTTTCACTGCTGGAAATGGGCCTCCATTTTAAAATGACGGGATGTGCCATAATCTTGGCATGCCATGCTTGATAGTCATCTTGGAGATCACAAGAGATTTTGATTGAATAACAGGATAACGGTGCTGCCCATTATCCTGGCGCATCCCTCAGTTGGTTGTCACAGCATCCACCGGGAAATGATATATAATAAGCTATTATTATGCCAGTGCCACATATCACTCATTATTTAGCATTATTTAGAAATAAGTCAGGGTCTGTAATTATACCAGGGGACAAGACTGTGGAGCGGGATGAAATGACTGACGGTCTCTGACGATATTGCCCTTAATCCCCGCGGCTTGTGTCTTTTAGACACCAATTAGGATCTACTATTTTACGTATCTTCCAAGGTAAGCAGCAAGTTAGCTCTTAACTAGATATTAAATTTCTTAAGTCATCTGATATCTATTAAATTGTTAAATGTTTTTTTTTAATCATAATATTTTTGAAAAACTACTCAGATCGATTAATTAAGGGCTTCTGAAGCCAAATCCGTCGATGTTTGTTTGTTTGGGCTCCACCCAAAAACTAGTAAGTAGATTTTGGTAAAACTATTACAGTCTTAAAGTTACTATTCCAACTTAAATACTGCGGCATGTTTCATCAAAATCGGTTTAGTAGAATTGAAGATACAGCTTTACTTAAATATATTCTAACATATGTCATTGCCTATGTTCAGAATAAAGAATATGAATCTGAATTGGAGAAATCTGAAGTCTTGAAGAGTTAACAACAGACAGATAAACAGAAACTTTTATTATGGGAATGTGAAAATGGAGATTTCTACCTTAATTAAGATATTCTATTAAAATATCTGTCACAATATAAAGAATAATGCAACTTGCAATAAAACTCCATAATGAAATTCCAACAATGGCGGAGCGTCAACTGAAAATCTCTCGCGGCGCTGGCAAAGACAAGTTTTTTACGATTTCATAAAGCTACGAAACCGGTTTTTCATTTACACGGTTTTAGTGGTGATAAAATATAATTAAAATATTTTATACTCGGTGTATCTCCGCCGGTTTTACTGGTTGTGCGCGTTGTGTTTAGAGAAGTGCAGTAAAGTTGAGGGCATAATGATACCGTAATTCCCAACTATCTGTTTATACTCTAATAGAACTGTAACTGAGCCAAATCTGTGCATTGAAAATATATTTGTCATTTATTACTATCATTTATTTATTTATTTATTTATTATTTGTTTAACATAGGTAGTAAGCAAGTTGTTTCTTTAGAAATTTTTTGATTTAGATTTTTTTTAAATTTTTTGTTGATTTAAAAAATTTTAACTTCCTTATCGATATAGAAATTCATCAATTATTATTTTTTAAATTTTTATCTGTCTGTCTCTATGAAATAAGCTTAGGCAAAAAGCGCTGAAATGGATTTTCATGGAGTTTTCGCTCATATATAAATGTATTCGATTAAAATGAAAATGAAACGTCAAATGTTAAATAATATTTTTATTACTCCCTGAACCTAGTCCTTTTTGCAAGCCTGACTTTTTGTTAGGGTTTACTGTTCTGGTAGAAGATGAGGCCATAGGGCGAGTTAAGAAGACCATTTGTCACCTAACCTTATGAGGTTATTTTTAGCATATGGGTATGCCCATATGCTAAAAATCCTGCTAACGATCAGTATTATTGAGACATCAAACAGAAGTCACTATTTTAAATGACTATTTCAGCTTTAAAGAATAGATGTAGCAGATGTAAGTTGTAGACTTTACAGGGTGCGATCATCGCTAAGCGATAAAACCCTTTCAATAAAGAAAAAAAGTAACACAATAATTAGGTTTCTCAAAACTTAGATAATTAATTAATTTAGATAATTAACTATTTATACTCGGAACTATTTATACTTTCTAACTATTTATAACTAACTCGAAACTATTTATAACTATTTATACTTTCTATTTTATTTGCAGACTGATGATGAGTACCTTGGTGGTTTAGTGGTGTCAGACAGGACTTGCTATCAAACGGTTGTGGGTTCTGAGAGATTTTATCAGTGGTGCGTAAACTCTGCCAATCTGCATGACTACCATGCCTACACCGGTTTGGTAGACTTTTTTATTTATAGGGAAATCCTGATAAGATAGGTCATAGGACAAGCCATAACATAGGTTATAGAATAGGCTATATATAGCCTATTCTATAACATATTGTACAATATATTGTAGACTGGCTTAATCTCTTCTCTCATTTTCAGCTGTTTTTCTCAAGGGTTGCGGCTATTTATATGCATATACTTTGTCATAGAGCGCTAAGTTTACGGTAATTGAATAAATTCTAATGAATTGAATAAATTCGATTCATAAATAGTAAGTTCTTATTGTGTCACTGTTTTCCACGAGAGTTATAATCAAAAATGCTCAGTTAGGCGAAATTAACAATTCCAGGAGCGCGTTTTATTTATCCTAGCCGGGCCTTTATCAGTGGAAGTGTCCTCGGATTCTCTTTTATGGAATTAAAAGTTTTAGTTTTGGTTATATGAGTTGGTAAATACTTTATAAATAACTATAGCAGTATGAAATTAGTACGTAATGACTTTGTAGATGCATTTGTAATCATGCTACAATTTCATGGTTTAGTCATAATATATTCTGAGGACTGAGTGATTCAGTGGAGGGCTGCGTTCTGTACCAAATGATACTAGCTTTGAGTCCCGGCAGGAATAAACTTTGTGTGATGAGCACGAATGGATTAACGACAAGAAATACTGTTTCCACATGTAAAATTATAATTTCATACGAAATATACTAATTACATACTAAATTATTTAGGTTAGGTTATGTATTGGTTAATTCCATAATTATAACTGATAAATCGGTATTACATTTTGAAAATTTTAAATACATATATACTCCTATATATAACAGTATTAATAGGCGCTTCATTCTAATAAATTCGATTTTTAGCTCTTGCTTTAACAAATACTGCCCCCTTAGACAAGTTGACATTCGATAATCGTTATCGCTAATAGAAAGGAAAAAATGTATTGGAATGACACTTCTATTTGATANTCCAATACATTTTTTTCGTTTCTATTAGCGATAACGATTGTCGAATGTCAACTTGGCTAGGGGGGCTTATTTGGTATGCATCCATATGGTAGATGGCTATTTTAATTACAGATAGTTTTGCTTGTCGCATAAAATACATGACGAGTTTGATTTCTTTTGGAGTGCATAGTTTGATGTGCTTTCATAGGAAACTGTTATATTTTGTTGAAAAAGAAAAAAATACATGAATATTGGTGTGACGTTAAATACTACCACCCCCCCCCCCCCATAGATGATGCGTAAAAATATGTCCACAATATTTAATACGTAAAATTATACTAAAGAGATATTATGCTACATAGAACTGATGGATATTGGGGTATTTAAAGTGTTGTATGAGCGACTCAGTATCGGGAAGCGTAATCAATCATCAGTGTCAATCGACCACAGATGTCTACACTATTATAAAATTATTAAATGTCAAATTTTCAAATATCAAAGATATTTAAAAACAAACCACTCAGATCGACTAATTAAGGGCTTCTGAAACCGAATCTGTCGATGTTTGTTTGTTTGTTTATTCGGGTTTAAGGCAAACCCAGCAGATAGATTTTCATCAAGCCTTTACAGTCTTAAATATACTATTCTGACGTAAATACTGTGGCATGTTTCATCAAAATCGGTCCAGCAGAATTGAAGATACAACTTGATTCTTGTTTTAGTAGCCGCCGTTGAGGTACGAGAGGTCAAGTAAAAGTGGTTATTTGACTTTTTATATAAATCTATGATTGTGTCGGGTTTTAGATGTAGCGGAAAACCGATATTCACGCGGGGGGAGCCGCGTGCGAAAGCTAGTATAAAATAAAGGAGATGGGACAAGACGCCTAAATAGTATGGAATTCAAGCGTGGTAAGTTCAATTTACAAATACACGCACAATCAATATAAACAATCAGCACGCACACATTCAACTCACACACACACACTAATGTTAACGTTCTTATTGCACCAAATTGTACGTACGTACACGTAAATCAGTTCTAGGTGTGAGTGAGTACTCACGAGAAGCAAATCGTATCAGCACGCACGCACGCAAGGCAGAGTTGCGGAACAGGGCGCAGGTAGTGTAATGTCGATAAATATATCTATAATTTTACCTACATAATCTAAAACTAACAAACTTGAAATATATCTGTGGGGTCGACTCTATAAGGAAGTAGAAGGTGAATATTGTCACAAGAGATCAGTGTATTGTAATGAGTAAAACGAAATAGAAACTCAATTTGAAATTTAAATTAGGAACAAGATGGCTCCAATTAAGTGCGCGTCGCGGATGACGGATGATAACGCCCTCTCGCGGGATTAAAATCGTTTGTTAGCAAACAAGATAGCTTATTGGGAAAATGCCTAATATATTTCAGTATCTCATTTATTATCTTACTAATGTTATAAATATGAAAATTTATAAGTGTAACTAATAGTTAAATGAAATTTTCTACGCGTTTAAGACACTGGTAGTGACCCTGCTATTTGTGTCAACTGGTCCTGGGCTCGAATCCCGGTAGGAACAAACTTTGTGTTATGAGCAAATGTTTGTACTCGAGTCATAAATGTTTATCTATATATGTATTAGCATTTATTTATAAATAGAGCGCACTAAAAGTTTCCGGAACTGGCCACTAATATTGACAACATTTAAAAATTAATTACGATATTTGAAAACAGAACTGTTTGGCTTTAAAATGCAGTTTATTTCATCTATTTGACAGTTGTTTTTAAATTTTGGCAGTATTTTAAATATTGCGTTTCTACGTTACCATGGATTTAAGTCGTGAAAATTCCTGTAGTATGATTTACTACAATTTTAGGTGTAGTTTGACACCTCAGCAAAGCGTCGCTCGACTTTAGACTGTATTTGACAATGAAGCACCATGCAAGTCATAACTGGTATACAAAATTCAAAGGCTGTCGTGTCAATATCAGTGACGAACTTCGTGATGGTCCTCCGTCTAGCGCTGTGAACAACAAAAACATCGATACTGTATCCCGTATAATCGAAATAGACGGGCATTTGACCTGCTGTGAGATTCAGACATCCTTATACATAGGCATGAGTTAGATATAATCGATCCTACAAAAACATTTAGGTGTGAAAAAACTGTGTACCCGATGGATCCCTCACAATTTAACTGAGGCTCAAAAAACGGACTGAGTCGCCTGGTGCAACTCAATGCTTACCATATTCAAAGATAGAACGTTAAACTTGGAGTGGGACATAGTGACAGGTGACGAAACATGGATTTATAGCTAGGATCCCAAAACAAAGCAGCAATCGAGTGTTTGGGTCTTTCCCGGTGAGCCGAAACCAACCAGTGGCGAGTGTGCGGTCTGCCGCTAAGTGGATGATTGCTACTTTTTTTTAATAAAACCGGACACGTGGCTACTGTCGCTTTGAGGAATCATCATACAGTGGATACCGATTGGTACATGATCATTTGTTTGCCGGAATTTACTAACGAACTCCGTTAAAATAACCAAAACGTCGTATCATCTTGCATCATGACAATGCCAGCCCTCACACGGCCAGACAGACAAACGAGTTTTTGAAAGTGAATAATGTAGATATTGTGGGTTATCCTGCATACAGTCTCGACCTGACACCATGCGACTTCTTTCTATTTTTAAAAATCAAGAATTATTTACGCGGTTAACGATTTTCATCATTAGAAGAGGGTGTTGGGTGTAGTATAAAAAGCATTTTTCCGAGATCATCACGGAGGTGTGACATAAATGTTTATAAAATTGCTTTATTTCTATGAAAAAGTGCACTAAAGCTATTG
>WUAW01038007.1:4911-20527 GCA_017165845.1 Thaumetopoea pityocampa | reverse complement strand
ATATATATATATATATATATATATATATATATTAAATAAAATGCTACCGAATACAGTCAATTGGATTTGGAGAATTTTTAAATATTATCCCAACAAAGTTTATACTGCTATTAATATCCCTATTGTATCCTTCACCTAAATTCCATATTCCTTTCTCAATACATCTTTCCCACCTCATCCTATTTCCTTCCCTCTCCATTACGCCGTGGGAATGCAATGAGGAACTTTAATACTTTTGAATCTTATAAGATGGCGTATGCCGTATGGCGGTGTCGTGGTTTGCCACCCGACACGTCTCATTGCCCGTGGAGGCGAAATGTGGGCTATGGATAGCCACTTTGCTACACCAAACGATCGTAGCAGGTGGAAAGAAGTGGTCTCTGCTTACCCCAATGGGAAACAGGCGTGACTGTATGTATGTAGTATGTATTATGGTATCTGCCTACCCTTATGGGATATCGGCGTGAGTGTATGTATGTAAGCTAGTCAAGAAGAGAAGCGTTATGAATTATTACCTACCGAACGTACTACCGAAACAAATTTATTATTCCCTGTTTCGAAACGCTAAAATATGTTATTGACATTCTGTTTCTTTTCTAATGTCATATTAGCAGAAGATCTTTCATGTAACTAAATACATAATCGAGTAAAAAAGAAAACATATTAATCCTGCATGTTGCATATTTAAATTTGATGTCTATGACGTTGTTTATTTAGACATTTTCTTGAAAATAACAGTTTATGTATGAGTCAAAACATTATTTTGCTGATAGAATGTGTAACAAAGTTTCAATGTTAATTTTCCTATTATTTTATACAAATTGTAACTCAGAACAAATAAACAAAAGTAAGATATTTTCAAATTACTTTAGAAAGCAGGTAGAAGAAACTGAAGATACAAAGATAGGTGCGATAACTGAAAAAGAACGTAGTAATTTAGTAAACTTTCTTATAAAAAATGTCAAAGAAATTTTCATGGACGTAGTTGAGAAAACAGATACGACTGAAAGTAAAGTAGTCGAATCAAGCCCACCAACTTTTTCGTTTAGACCTATCAATCAGACTTGCGTACACTATTTAGCTGAACACAGTAATAATAGACCTTTCACATATAGTCAAGATGTGATGCTATTTGAAAACTTATCTCTTACCACTTTGATAGATAAGAAGCCCCATGAGACAAATACCGAGCATTACCAATTTACACAAAGGATTGAACTACTGCATTTATCGAAAGACCCAAAAAGTTTTCGGGACTCGGATGAAACAAGACAAATTATCCATGAAGTCGGAATCAAGAGCCTTCCTGTTAAGCTTAATTATACGCTGATAAAAAATGAGCCCACTGATACAAATCGGTCTTGCATATTTTGTAATAATGTCATTATTGATGACTGCAATGATCCTAAAAATAAATTGTAAGTATCCTTTTCAATGACTTGGTGTATAGTAATTTGCTGGTATTTGAAGAGGTGCTTTTAATTATATTACATTTATACAACTAATTCAATTTTGTTTAATGTTTAAAAATATTGCTTTGTTTTGTGACATCCAAATTTTCAGAATACCATCGATTGTATGCGATCATGACGATGATCTGTGCTACTCTCTACATACGCCTTTTGGTATAATTGATCGTGGATGCTTCAACGTAAATCGAAATCTTACCACCTACGTATGTTCCTGCAATTTGTGCAACTACATATCAATTTCTGAAATGCCGTACATTTATTCGAACAAGCAAGAGTGGGTCGATAATGTTATCGAGCTCTCACGTACGAGAAATTTTAGAAAATCTGTGTATAAAGATATGAGTTGCTTGCGATGTGAAGTAAACGCGACTACTAATACTGGAGATATGCTCGACAGTGCAAATTGTTTAGAAGGAAACATGTGCGTATTTTTATATCAAATATTACATTATGAGCTTGATTCTGAAATTAATTTTAAGAACAAATAATTAAATGACATGTGACGATTAATTGACTCAGTGGTAGCAAGCTTACTGTCTGAGTCTATAGATCCTGGTTTGAACCTGGTAGAGGCAATAAATTTTATGATGAGCACGAATATTTGTACCCGTCAGGGTTGTTTATTTGTCAAAGTATTACATTTATCTATGTATAATAAGTGCAGAATATTATATTCTGTTATTATTTATTGTCTTCTTTTTGCATTTAAAAATAAAAACTTTCAAAGTATTTTTTGTCGCATTCGGTAAATGTTATAAAAGGGAAAAAAATATCGGAGTCGATTATCTATTATTGGATTTGTGCCTTGCTTTTAGATCGAAATGTTTGAATACAGTGTAAGCACTAATCGATTTTTCTAGAACTCGAATTTTAAAATTTTGTGCTAATATTTATACAAGTTTCACAATGTTCCGAAAGAAAGAACAAGTGGAACATTGGGTCGTGGTTAATATATTAATGACATCAGAGATTGCAGAAGGACTGCACATACGTGGGATGATATTTGGTCATCTGAAACTGTTTCGTAATCATATTCCTTATAAAAACCACACACCCTAACTTCAGTCAATCATAGTCAATTCAAATGCTGTATAATCGTAGATTTTGATTGAGTAAGAAGATAACGCTGCTACCCATTATCCTGGTACATCTCTAAGCTGGATCTCATAGCACACGTGAGAAGAGATGGAGTGATAATATTATTAAGCCAACGCTATACAGCAATCAACTTTAATCAATATAAGAAAGAAATCTATATTGCATATTCAATATTTCTTATTACAGTGGCAATTTGCCCGTTGAAGAATGTGAAGAGGACGAGGTTTGTGTAGTAAAAGCTATTAAAAGCGAAGGCTATGTTTGGCGTGGATGCACCAGGATACCACTCTACAACTATTGGTGGTCATTCTGTAATAGCGATCTCTGTAATTATGATACAATTATTTCCATTTACGACTTCGTAATAGAAGATAACGTACACTAACGCGTTATAGAAGTTATTCCTTTCTTTTTTAATAATTTTATTTGTATCAATTTATATGTACTGATTTTTTTTTAATAAAAAACATGTTATATTTCATACTATAATTAATTTTAATACATTACATATAATATATTAAAAAATATAAAAATATATTGATGGTGTAGTGGTGCTAGATACGGCTTGCAATCAAAAGATTGTAAGTTCGATCCCGGTCCCATACCACTCAGTTAATTTTAATTAATGACAATAAAATATAGACTGTTCTACATTGTAGACACCAATGCACTTAATGGAGAACGAAATCTTAGTGATGAATCCTGCATGCCTATATGGGTTTCTGAAGTCTACCAACCCGCACTAGGCCAGCGTGGTAGATCCTCCTGATCAGGGGAGGACCGTGCCTCTGTAGTGAGGATGAACATGGACTGGAATGAGATGAAAAAATTATAAACTTGTACCAATTAACATAACTCAAAGTCACTTTCAGGTATATAATCTGGTGAATTTGATATTTCAGTTCAATGGAACTGAAATATCAAATTCTAACGAGAGTAATGACTCTCGTTAGAAATATATATTGTGCAATATTTTAAATCTTTGGCACAGCTTTATTACCCTGACTGAAGGCGGAGTTAGGGTCTCGTACCTTAACGACGGTTACTAAAACAGGGACCAAGCTCTATCTTCAATTCTACTGAATCGATTTTAATGAAACATGCTGGAATATTTAAATCGGAATAGTACCTTTAACACTGTAATAGTTTGACTAAAATGTACACTCTGGTTCTTGCGTGAAGTTCGGACAAACAAACTAACATCGAGGGATTTATTTTCAAAAGTCCTTAAGTAGTCGGTCTGAATATTTTTAAATATCTCTGATATACAAAATTTGACATTTACCGACTATCCTCTGATGTCTCCCGCAGCCTCCACAATTACTACGATAACTAGTGTCAGACCGGTGACCCATAATTTTATGACTCTTCTGAAACACGATGGACATTAGTTTTAAAAATAAATGTTACATTGATTAATCAATCTAACATCCAACGCGGTAATCGTTAGCTTCGTGGTTATCTCAGATACAGACTATTTATTAGGTTATAACCTTGTATAATTGTGCAATATTTAAATATTCTGTACTTAAATAATAAGACAAATATTACATTTTATCATATTTAATTCTAAACTACTGCATGCAGCACCACTCGATTGTTTTAAATATTTGAAGATAATTAGATTTTTTTTATGATAAATTTGCTCCAAATTTCTGCAGTTCTTCGATTTTTTGTACAGGAATATTCCGAGATAAAAAGTAGCTATATTTTCTGTAAACTCTTTTATTTGCCAACAAAAGTTCTGTTGAAATCAGTTCAGCCGCTTCGGATAAACAGACGAACATAAAAAACAAATATTTAAAAATTTAAAAAACGCCTCTGGGTTCCAGTTAGGTGCAAATAGCTATATAACCTTAAGAACGAGCCTTTATTTCGAAATCACAGCCAGACATTTGAGTTATATTTATTTGTATAGATGTATGTAGTTCGCTGTGTGGCGCCGGTTTAATAATAGCGTCACTCTAACTCTTCCCGTCGGTGCTGGGAGAACCAGCTAAAGATTGTAGCAAGATAACGCGTAGCAGCGTTTGTCAAGCGTGGAGATTTTGGCAAATCCTGACTTTATGGAGGAGGCCCAAGTCCAGCAGTGGACTTCCAAAAGCTGATGATGATGATGATGATGATAGATGTATACACTAGATTTTGCCTTTGATCATACAATAATCAAATGCAGAACATTTCAACAGACAGCTATGTATATGGACTATATATACAAGTATTTGACGGTTACTAGATAATTGGATTATAATTTAAATTTTGCCCGTCTACAGTTTTTTCAGTTTTTACGCAGGAACCTCAAATATTTTCAGAATAAAAGGCACAGGCACAGGTGGCTATGATAACTCTCTGAAAATAATTCTGTCTGCCAATGAAGATCGTGTTAAAATTCATAAAGCCATTCACGGATTAATCCGTACAAACAGATGAATATTCTGACAGATAATTTAATTTTATTAAATTTATAGGTAAAAATAAGTATAAGTTGCTTAAGGGCTACTCTACAGAAAACGGGCACAGAGCTGAAGTCCGACGTAGATACCCATAAACTAATTGAATTTCACGGTCATGGCTGCACCCCTTTGATGGATTTCATCTCGCGGGAACAGTCGTAGGCTGTATTAAGATTCTGATCCGTCAACCGGAATCTGTCGGACGACGTATCACCATTTGATTTTACAATTCGTTGCATCTTGAATAAGTAGATATTACAATAAAATATATGTAACTTTTAAAATTAGTATGTGTTTCTTCTCTCCAAGTATCTTCTTTTTCAGCCTTCAGTCTACCATAGTTCACTGCTAGATGCAGCTGACTGTCGTCTTGGGGACCACGACGAATGATAATAATCTATAGAAGATGCAGCTGCATAAGTATATTGGTGTTCAATCATTGCTAGACAATACTCGCAATCAAAAAAAAACTTCGTGGTTCGTAGGTTGTAGTTGAGTTTGAAATAACTACGTGGTATGGAACTAGGACCATAACATTATTTCAAACTCATGTATAGTTTTCCTTGTAAACACCAATGTATTCAACAGAGAAGGAAAACTTCCTGAGTAAACTTGCATGCCCACATGGGTGTGTTATGGCCACCAATCCACAGTGGGCCTAGCGTGGTTGACTACTTGGCTTGATCCCTTTCCTAATTAGGGGAGACCCCTGTACTGAAACTGAAATTAAAAATAACTTGTACTGAAACATATTGAAATAAATTGAAAAGAATATTGTTGTGAATATTATTTTAAATAGAGCAGTTATTTACTATAGCGAGGTGATGATGACCCGTGTTGACGTTCATGATTACGTCACCAGCTTTAGGGTCAAAATGTGGTAGAAGTGACAGTATGTATCGGAAAAGAGAAGAACTTCCGACAAGACGGGTGTTATGTCTGGCGGGGCCTGCCACTGTCCCCAACGATAGATGTCAAGACGTTGTATATACGCTAAGTCGCTATTAAATTTCATGCGCGTGATTCAGACTTCTAATGTCGTTACTTTAGTGCGGCGCCATCTATTGAAAATGTATGGTATTATGTTGTGAAGTAAGTTATCACATCTACCTAAGGTCCTTCTAGCCTAAGTGCGTTCTACGTTCTAGCGTTTGCCAAGACACAATCTATATTTGCACTCAAGAACTAATTTACTCCAAAAGTCCTCATTTTATAACTAGTATGCTGACCCACTGCTATTTCATCTCACTTCAATCCATATTCGACCTAAAATACTAGTCGATATAAAATCTGATTGTGTCGGAAAATTACTGCCCAAGCTCTTTACAATAACCTTATTCTATACGAAAGCCATATTGGAACAAAAGAAATAAGCTGTGATATTTTAAAAATTTTGATCCCAAGATGTGCCTTTGATTACGTGGCTTTTTGTCGGAATCGAAGTTTTTTGGCATTACTCCAGAAGAAATTGTCACTTTTGAACTTTCTGACTTTTAAAAGAATATTAAAAAGGATCTTTTCTTTTCAGACTTTAAATTTTATTAATCCATGCGTATACAGAGAATACATTACTGATTAAAAAAACTGACAAGTGTATGTTGAACCTCGCACTATGTAGGGTTCACACAAATTAACATTCAACACTACATAGTATATTAATCATCATTATCATCATCATTTCAGCCCGTAGCTGTCCACTGCTGAACATAGGCCTCTCCAATCGAATTCCAGCGCGACCGGTCTATAGCCACCTGCATGCAGCGAGACCCAGCGATCCTCACCAGGTCGTCGGCCCATCTCGTAGGTGGCCGTCCCACACTGCGCTTGCTAGCAAGCGTATATTAATAGCATAGATAATTAAAAAAATCTAAATACATATTCAAAGTAACTGCAGCCAAATCAGCTTGGAGACGTTTTTGCGTTTGTAGTAGTATACGGTCAACAGATAAATAAATAAATATTTTTTTTGTTTATATATTTTTATTTTCATAGATGGGTATTTAATATTAAACACATTAAACTTAATATGTGTAACTAATTTCTAACGCTACTTACCAGCGACTGATGCGAGTGCGAACCACGTGGTAATTATCGCGAACCGGTTTATTCAGGTTTTAGTCACTATGTGCACAAACGCTACTACAATCTCAAAAACGTCCTCAAGCTGATTTATCTGTATTTGTGTATGACCTTCATTACTCGGATATTGGCGGAATTGTACCAAATTGGTCAAACGCCATAAACCAAGAGAAAAAGAAAAGACCTTAATTTTTCTTTTACTTTATATGAACTGCTTCAAGCTGTTTGGCACCAGCATAACAATAGTGTCACCTATTACCTAGTGTACCTAGTGTACCTAAGCGATGTACAGGGTCATTACCCTGTACATCGCATTCTGATTGAATAATAAATTAACGCTGCTACCAATGGGTAGCAGCGTTAATTTATTATTCAGTCAGAATATATTGCGACCTTCAAGAGGCCTGCCAAGCATGGATATTATAGAAATTCCTTCTTTTTAAGAGGGGGACCCATGGTCACGGAAAGAAATGGAGTAACGCTATTTTTAACCCAGCATTACACATAATCGTTGTACTAATTAATTTTAGTAATAGTCCTGAAACAAGAGTTTTAAGACAAAATACGGATGGCAGACATACTATCAGAGAATCGGGCAAATAAACGAATTGATAGATGGGCATGATGTAATTAAATATTTCTAATTTAATTGAAGAACATACAAAATGTTTTTTTTTTGTCACAATTCATATATGTATTATGATTACCAAACAATAAAAAAATATGTCATCTATTGTTCAGAATATTCTCTATGGAGTAATATAATCCCCAAAGTTCCCCTGCCTTTTGTTTTAGTTTAATCACTCCGGTCGAAGGATTTTCCATTACTTTTCCGACCATAGTATGAAATTACACTTCCCGCTTCAGTAATATTATATCATTTCTGCGAAATGGTTATTGGTAAATTTGTACCAATTTGGCGAAAAAGACACATACTAAGATGTAAAAAGAATATTGTGTAATTACGAATGGTCATACTAAAATAAAAGTGCCAGAGTAATAAAAAGACGATCTGAATACGTCATAATGTAGATTACTTATGGAAATTCTACAGCAAAGCGAACAGCGTTTATATCTACAATAATTCTATAACAACACGAATAGTTTGTTTAACTAGCTTTTTCCCGCGGCTCCGCCTGCGTGAATGTCGGTTTTCCGCCACGTTGGAAATCCGAAATAATCATAAATTTATATAAAAAGCCTAGGAACCACTTTTACTGAAGCTCTCTTACCTTAATGGCAGCTACTATAACATGGATTAAGCTGTATTTTCAATTCTACTTGACCAATTTTGATGAAACATGCTGCAATACTTAAGTTGGAATAGTACTTTTAAGACTATACTAGTTTAACCAAAATCTACTCGCTAGTTTTTGTGTGAAGCCTGAACAAATAAATAAAGAAACATTGATAGGGATTTGGTTTCAAAAGCCCTTAATTATTCGACCTGAGTAGTTTGTTTTTAAATATCTTAGGTTTATGAAAAATTTGACATTTAACAATTTTATACAGATGACCATACTACAAATGTTAGTTTAATGTACAACGCTTACTGATTGTCGCGTTACTATTTTCACAAGTATTTATTAAATATTACCGAATTGAAACACATTTCCGAGTGATATGTGCTCGCTCGACCTTCGGGCGGATTCGTTCGTTTCAAAAAGTATGGTTCTGACGTTTAGACGACATCTCCTCCCAGTCCTGCGACCTTAGATTATAGAATATCGCGATAGGTTCCCCAGCAATTTCCACGCCGCCGGATTCGTTTCCTCAGCAGAGCGCAGAGTGAAATACTCCTAAGTAGTACCATAGTGTTGCTCCAAGTTGCAGCGCATAATTTTAGTACGAAACATAATTAAAACTAGCCTTTCCCCGCGGCTCCTACCGCGTGAATATCGGTTTTTCGCTACACAAGAAATCCCGAAACAATCATAGATTTATAAAAAGCCAATAACTACTTTTTCTTGAGCTCTCGTACTTTAACGGTGGCTACTAAAACAGGGATCAAGTTGTATCTTCAATTCTACGGAAACAATTTTGATAAAATATGCTGCAGTAAAGTTAAGTTGGAAAATTCCCTTTAAGACATTTTAACCAAAATCTACCAGCTGGTTTTTGTGTGAAGTCCGAATAAACAAACAAATATTGACGGGTTTGGTTTCAGGAGCCCTTAATTAGTCGATCTGAATAGTTTTCTTTTAAACATCTTGGATTTATAAAATTTGACATTTAACAATTTTATAACAGTATAGATAACGTACGATCAGGTACGTAAGGTCAGGGAGTACTTAGTCTTTTAGCCTGTCCGGCAAATAGACTTAGGTATACGGGTAAGCGACCCCGGCCTCCCGAGCTACCACTGTCTCTTCCTACTCCTTCCAAGATAGTAGTATCCTATATCCTACAGTCCCTTTCCCAAATTCCACATTCTTTGTTCAAGACACCTTTCCTACCTCATCCTCTTTCCGGGGGAACGCAATAAAGAACTTTAATCACGTTTGAACCTCATCAAATGGCGGCGTCGTGGTTCACCATCCGACATGTCCCGTTTCCCGCGGGGGCGAAAAGTGGGCCACGGATAGCCACTTTGCTCTTAGCAAGTTGAAAGTATAGTGGACAGTATCCCCGCCGGTTACGCGGGAGACCGGGGTTCGATTCCCCGCCGGAGGGCCAAAGGACGGAAAAAGGCGTGATTGTATGTACGTATGTATATATAGATATTACACCAAGACTGGATGAGTCTCGTCTCGGTCTTGCTCAGGCAACACAAACATATACTACATCCTAAAGTATTGAATCCATTATTCATTCATCAATCAAAATAATAGGTGAAGTAAAAATTATCGTGACCTCGGAATTAACGTAATACCAACGTAATACTAGCCAGAATGTCGCTATAATGACCACAATATATCTTTTTAATGAACTAACAGTCAGCTTTTGCTATGCGAAAACGAGCTTTAGTGACAGCCCCATAGTTATATTTGTTAGTCTCACAAATATAAGTAGTTTGAAAGTATACAGTAAATATGTATATTTTACGATTAAAATAAGATTAATGGGTACTTTACCAACGAGAAATTTCTATGAAAAAGGATTTTTTATTTGTATTCTAATATAATTTTGACTTTGAACTTTTGACTTTTTCGAATTTTTGACTTTGACTATATGAATATATTAAATTTTAAATATATGTAAGTATATTTATTAGGACCTTGAATAAGTTTTCGCTGTTATTTTTTAACAAAATAAAAGCTTTATTTAAAATATAAGAAACAAAAAGTTCGTAGCAAGTGGATTCTTTCCACTTGCTACGAACATGGTCTCTGCCTACCCCAGCGGGAAAAAGGGGTGACTCTATGTATGTGTGTAAGGAACAAAAACATTTCATTTAAAGTATTGTCCATCACTAGAGACTACCTTCTCCCATCTTTCTGGCAATAATTCTATTCCTCGTTGGAAAACCGATATGTCTTTTGAGGCTATCCATGAATCAAGCCATTCTTTAGTATCTTCGTAAGAATGAAAGTGCTGTTCAGCCAAGCCACGTCCCATCGAACGGAATAGGCGGAAATCAGAAGGGGCTATGCCAGGTGAATACAGCGGGTGGGGTAAAACTTCCCATTTAAGTGTTTCTAGGTAGGTTTTTACTGGTTTTGCTTCATGGGGCCGAGCGTTGTCATGCAACAAAATTACTTTGTCGTGTCAGTCCTCATGTAGCAGCCGTTTTTCTTTTAGAGTTCAACTTAAACTTATCAGTTGAAGTCGATAGCGATTCCCTGTGATAGTATCATTTGGTTTGAGTAGCTCTTAATAAATTACACCCTGCTGATCTCACCAAATGAAACCTTCGAACCATGGATATTTGGTTTTGATCTGACAATGTTTATGCATGACTGGGTTTACCCCACGATTTTCTACGCTTTGGATTATCGTAATGTATACACTTTTCATACGTCACGATACGGTCCAAAAAACTTTTTCTCTTCTGTCGTTGAAGCAGTAGTTCATACGTGAGAAAACGCTGTTCGACGTCCTTGCTTCTGGATCATTCCTAACACTTAAACGTTTCAGAACTGTTCACTCGTCTGCTTCTAAGTTTCTTCAAGTTCTGCAAGCGTCTGACATCGTCTGACGTCTTGATCAAGCAATTCCTCCAATTCTTTATCTTCAAATTTTTTTCGGAGTGCCAGAACGTTCTTTATCCTTGAGTTCAAATTCATTATTTTTGAAGCCTCGAAACCAGTCTCTGTATATCGTATCCAACAAAGCATTGCTGCCGTAAATCTCAACAAGAATTTTGTGTGCATCAGCTGCATATTTCTTTTGAAAAAAAAAATAGTGTAATAAAATACCCCGCAAATACACTTTATTTGGCACAAAAGTAAACATTTCCAAAACTAATAAAAGATGACTTTGTTTATACTATAGTCAACTATCACACACTGAAATTTAATCTTAGATACAGTTCTCCCTTATAAGTGCGTTATCATTCAAAATTCCATGCATGAAGTATTACTACTGCCATCTATGTTTTAGGTTGATGCATATAAAACGTTTCTCTTCCTGTTTTCGTTATGCTTTTGTTTTTGGTATAATCGTGCTTACAGTGTATTGTATTTCGCACTCTTCATCGCCAGAGTGACATTTCAACACAAGAGATTTTCTCAAAAGTGTTTCCCTTTTTTTTTTGAATTTTGTACCGATACGAATTCCACCGATATTCGTGTAATTTTTTTGTATGAGTATAAATTTGGTAATAATGCTGCAAAAGCTGCACGCAACATAAAACATTCGTTTGGCGAGAATACTGTTAACGTTCGAAAAGTGCAACGTTGGTTTGAAAAATTTCGGTCTGATGATTTCACTACAAAACGAACCGCGAGGATGACTGATTAGTCGATCTGTGTACATGTTTTTTTTTTTAATATCTTTGATTTAGCAAATTTGACATTTACTATTTTTATAATAGTATAGATAGATAATAAATAATACTAATATTTCAATCAATACCACAAGCAACGAGTTATAACTTTGTTTTAACACTATTCGTAACTAAATAAAAAGGCAAGATAATCATACATCAACGCAGACGTTCGCTGCTTGCTCTTACCGCTTTGTAATAATAGTTTTTCGACTTCAGACGAATAAAATTGTAATGAGTATTGTAGAGGGCTGGTTTGAAATGCCTCGGAGCCCTGTATTTCTTTCAACACCCACATCACCGTGTGTTTAAAGCTAACATTCTCTATCAAAAGTGTCGGATGCCTTAAAGGATTTAAGATTTGCAATCGCGTTGCCTTAAACGAGATTCTATTTAGCCAACGGCGAACGTGCGAACGGTGTTTTGTTCGTACGGTAGAGAGCATCTTATGAAGCTTTTGGCTACAGAAAATTATAGTAAAGAGGAATTTTAAAATGGTTTCACTCCATGAGGTTCTTTGTTGGACGTAAAATGGGATTGTAATTTATTTCTCGCACAAATTTATCACGTCGTAGACATACATATGTGAAATTAGTTTAAATAAAACTTGTTACCTAAAAATATAGAATACTTCTTTATTGCACACCAGTTTAACACATTTTAGTAGAGTATTACATACATAAATATATACACTCACGCCTCTTTCCCATTGGGGTAGGCAGAGACCACTTCTTTCCACCTGATACGATCGTTTGATGTAGCAAAGTGGCTGTCCGCTTAGTACGTAAAGTGTACATAGGCCGGTTTTGTCGCAAACTGCGATTTCTTACAGACAAAGTTTTATCGACGGGATTAAATGAACATAGTATGGTGACAATCAGAATTCCACAATTAAGTATTAAACAAACTAAAATATTGAATAATAATACGTACTTGCTTTTGCCCGCGGATCTATGTTCGGCTACATGGGAAATCCCGACACAATCACGGATTTATATAAAAAACCTTACAACCACTTTCAATTGACCTCTCGTGCCTCAACGGCGACTACTAAAACAGCAATGAAGCTTTATCTTCAATTCTACTGAACCGATTTTGATGAAACATGTCGCAATATTTAAGTTGGAATAGAATCTTTAAGACTGTAATAGTTTAATCAAAATCAACCCCCTGGTTTTTGTGTGAAGCTCGAACAAACAAACATCAACGGATTTGGTTTCAGAAGCCCTTAATTGGTCGACCTGAGTAGCATGTATAGATAGATATTCTTAGATATATATACAAATATAAATAACTGGAAATGTAATTTGATCAAGAAGAGGACGAAGTTTTTGTCGGAAGAGGGCGTCCAGGAAAATTTTACCTTGATCATATCAACAACTTGTTTCAAAAAGGTCAAGTTCGTAACACCCGTAATCGACGAAAATGTATGAAAAGATGTGGATGAGGCGAGAGAGGTGTGTCAGGATCATAATATGTGGCAAACTGTGGTCTCTGCCTACCCTTATGTGATACCGGCGTGAGTGTATGTATAATTTGATCAAGGCAGATGTCTCCTGGGCGCCCTCTTCCGATACTTCCACTCACATTTGTTCAGTATATTCTAAAGTGTCCGACTTAATCAGACCCGGATTAAGTCGGAATAATGGTAGAATGAAATAATGTAAAGGTCTTGGTAATATTCTGTTCGCGCATTTCACTGAATACATACATACCTACATATACCTATATACTATTAAAAAATTGTTAAACGTCAAATTTTGTAAATTAATGATATTAAAAAAACTACTCACACTAACTAATTAAGGGTTTCTGAAACCAAAACTGTTTGTGTATTTGTTCGAGCTTCATGCAAAAACCACTAGGTATTGGTCAATTTACTATAGCCTTAAAGGTACTATTCCGAATTAAATATTGCAAAATGTTTCATCAAAATCGGTCCAGTAGAATTGAAGTTACAGCTTGATCTCTGTTTTAGTAGCCACCGTTAAGGCAAGAGAGCTCAAGTAAAAATGGACTATGGCTTTTTATATAAATCTGAAAATGGTTATTTCGTGATTTTCCATGTAGCGGAAAACCGACATTTACGCGGGTGGAGCCGCAGACAAAAGCTATTTATTGATAAAACGTAGTAATTAAAGAGAGAGTTAAATTCATCGAGTGGGTGTTACTAAGAAAATATTGACTTCAAAGTACTTAAAACAAAATACATATTTAATAAGTTTTTGATAGATGCTATTTTACATAGCAGACTAATTGCTCTTTACGTAAGTCTTTTGAGCTAAGATTTATAATTTTCTTATCTAATTAGAGATTCATCTCATTTCATGTTTAAGTAATTTCATGAAATAAATATTTTACTAATATTAATTTAGTTACGGAAATCTCTGTATTTCTTGTTTTTTTTTATAGTTTTATTAAATTTATACCATCGGAGGTACTAGGGTGCTGTAGAAAGAGATAATATTCTCATTGATTATTATAACAATTATATTCTGAACATAGGCCGAACTGGTGGACGTAGGGGCCTTAAGGTGTTGGAGTGACGACCCTGAATCGGAAAGTGTAGCGGTTCGGCGTTGTTACTCCAATACTTTGAACCCTAGGATTCCAACGTCCATCGGTTTTACGACGTATTTGCCCTGTCCTTGTGTTTTAAGAATAATTTCAAAATGTAAAATTATAGAATCAAAAATCATTAAATTTAAAAGCATGCTTAATAGCGTTGACGATACTAATTTATATTCGTTGTAGTCTGGACATACGAAACTACTAAAGTGCATGCAAACGATGGTGAAAAATTATGGTGCTAATGGGCACTGCAACCCTTACTGCGTAGCGATTAATAACTGTTCGTCGGCCGATTTAACAGCACTAATGAAAAATTAAACAATATTTCTTCTCGACTCGGAACACGTTTCAATGAATTCATACAAATAATATAAATTGAAATGCCTCTCAGTGATTTCAAAATAAAGTATTTTTCTCACAAACTCATGAGTATAAAGTAATTTTTCTTAAGTTAATATGATTATTGGCACGTTACCAAAAACAGACAGTGTTTTTTTTAAATATCTATCTCGCCAGGTAGAGGATTTCTTAAGGAGGAATTTAGAGTACTTTTTGTCCCGAAAATAATTAGGATACTTGGAAATCTGTACAAATTAGGGGATTTTTTTATTTAAAAACCTGTAAAATATTTAGTTCACGCGGGTGTAGGCACGGCTATTATAATTAAATAACTAAGTAGTATATAACAAAACAATATTAGCAATTACCTTCCCAAAATGTGGGTATTTAAGGAATTTTTCATATAGTGCTCCTACAATTTTTTAATAATCTAACAAATATTGTCTAAAAGAAATACAAATAATCCTCTCCTTTGATAATCCTGATTCTCTTGCGGTCTTACTCATTTTATAAAACGACAATGAACGGGCGGACGTTAAATTGTTGGAATAGTGACCTTAAGCCAGAGAGCGCGTCCGTGATGTGGGTCGATCCCTAACTTGGTAAACCGATGAATTAATTAGGTTACCAGCTACTAGCTGGCAGTTCACATACCCTTGATGAGGCGATCATTAGTA
>WUAW01038006.1:4333-20520 GCA_017165845.1 Thaumetopoea pityocampa | reverse complement strand
AAAAAAAAAAAAAAAAAAAAAAAAAAAAAAAAAAAAAAAAAGCTCAGCTTAACTTAGCTCAGCTTAGCTTAGCTCAGCTTAGCGAGGCTTAATTCAGCTAGCATTAGCTCGGCTCAGCTTAGCTTTAGTTTAGTTGGGTTCGTTTCAGTTTAGATTAATTGACTATTGCGATAATCCTCATCCATACTTCCACACTAATAACAAAATCAAAAGTACGTTTAACTTTTTCTAAGTGTAATTTTTCATTAATTTTAATGAACTAAAGCAATATTAAAATAATTAAACTGGTCATACTGGCGATGTAATTGGTATTTTAGTGCGGTCTGGGGAATTTATCGATTGCACTGGCCACACTGGTGGTACGCGCTGCGGCGATATACGGACACTTTGTGATGAGAATCGGTGTCGAGCAGTCTCGTAAGTCAGTTTTAATAGTTATTAGAAAGAATATAAATGTTATTAACAATTATTAAGTTGTGACAAATAAATATAAGTGGTACAAATAAAGAAGTTTTTAAAAATTGTTTTCTGAGATACCTTTTTTGAGGTAGATATACCTCACGGCGGATGTATACTGACGTACCTCCGCGGTCGGACACAAGGGTTTACTGGACGCCGTGTAGTTTTAGTGGATGCAAGCCCCAAATAACCGTTGTGCCGTACCCCCAGCACAACGGTAGGCGTGAAGCTTTTCTGCACTTAAAAAAATGTAGATATAATTCTAAGTACCACCGACGAATATACATACATACATACATTCACGCCGATATCCCATAAGGGTAGAGAGAGACCATAGTACATACTACATACATACATACAGTCACGCCTCTTTCCCATTGGGGTAGACAGAGACCACTTCCTTCCACCTGCTACGATCGTTAGATGTAGCAAAGTGGCTATCCGCAGCCTACATTTCGCCTCTGCGGGCAATGAGACGTGTCGGGTGGCGAACCACGACGCCACCATTTTATAAGGTTCAAAAATATTAAAGTTCCTCATTGCATTCCCACGGCGTAATGGAGAGAAAAGGAAATAGGATGAGGTGGGAAAACCGTATTGAGAAAGAAATATGGTATTTAGGTGAAGGACTATAGGATGACTATATATTTATTTCGGAAGGAGAAGGAAGAGACAGTATATAATTAATCATATAATAATATAGTTACTCATAAATCATCGTCGTTGGTAATTTATAAATCAGACGTCCGGAGCGCAGACGTAGGGCTTACACAGACTTGCTCCCGGCTTAGGACGTAGTTTACGAGTGACGGGAACCCCGTCGCTCGAATAGAGCAGGCCCGTGGAGAGTGCGAGCTGTATCCGACACGTTCCCACAAAGGAGGAGAACTACACGGATTCCCGGGAGACCCAGCAGGGCTCCCGGTGATAGATAAAAACGTCGTAAGCGTAAGCGTTAGGCATTTACTGTGCGATAAAAATAAAACATCATCACCATCAAAAAATAATTGTATGTTTTAGCTAGTAATTATATAAATATGACGTAGTTACTGCAAAAGCCATCCAACTGATACACTATGTAATAAGTAACGCAAAGGGTCGCGATACCCACGCAATGAACTAGGTGTGACACTATTACTACGACAGAGCCGCACAAAGCGAGGCACAAGTTTGTTTTTAAAAATGCCTTACACTAAAAATAGATTTTCTTAAATGGACGTGCGGGCTTCCGCGCCGTTTAGTATGCATTTAACGCAGTGATGCATCCTTTGTACCGCCATACATGTACAAAGAATTCGCCTAGATCGTTTTTCTTTGAAATAAAATTTTATATTTTTATATTATAATAATTTTTCGGATGCCCTAAGTTATTTAATATCAGTTATTGATTTATAAAGTGAAATTTCACTAGTATGCGATAATGTTTCACATAATCGGTGTCACAAATATTTATCTCAGTATATTCATCTCTGAATTGCGTGCACTGCACAATGTGGTACAAATTCTGCTGTAACAGAACTTAATTTAGTCGCTCTCAATCCTTTTCTAATGCCAAACACTAAAAGTAGATAGCAAACATTTATAGCGAGTATGTATTGTATAGTATCAACCTACATTTCTGTTAAATCATCATTTTTGCGTAACTTTAGTCCGTACGTTGCGACATCACGTCTAAATCTTTAAGTTTGACGTGTCTAAACGAAACTGACAAAATTGTAGCTATTTCGTTTTGGCGTTTGACATTAGAAAAAGATAGGGAGGGACCAAATTTAGTTAAGTTCTGTTACCGCAGAATTACCACCTATAGGCGCCATAGTGTGAGTGCAATTACTTAACAGAAAGTTATCTAAAATCTCACATTGAACTAAAATTATTATACAAAAACTGCATTGAAATTACCCAATAGTTTCTGTAGAAAATTGTAACAAACAAATACAAATAAACAAAACACAAAATTTACCCCAAACTATTGAGACTGAATTATTATTTGGTATAATGTGTTATTAACACCTTATTTAATTTATTATTAAAGAGATTTTATATTTTCCTGTACTTATTGACATTGTTGGTCTAGTAGTGCTAGACACGGTATGCGATCAAAACGTCCTAAATTCGATCCCGTACCACTATATTATTTCTAATTCATTTACGGTCTACATTGTAGATACCAATCTACTTAACGCAGAAAAAAAAATTCGCGAGCAAACCTACATGTTCGCATGGGTGTGTGTAGTCTACCAACCCGCACTAGGGCAGAGTGGTAGACTACGGCCTAATCCCCCTCCTGATCAAAGGAAGTGCCCCTGTAGTGGAGACGAATATGAACTGAGGATGATTATGATGGTATTTATTAACTACGGATTGCTCATTATAACATCCACTTTACATCTAAACTTATAACATCCACTTTACATTTAAACTTATAACATCCACTTTACATCTAAACTTATAACATCCACTTTACATCTAAACTTATAACATCCACTTTACACCTAAACTTATAACATCCACTTTACATATAAACTTATAACATCCAATTTACATTTAAACTTATAACATATACTTTACATCTAAACTTATAACATCCACTTTACATCTAAACATATAACATCCACTTTACATCTAAACTTATAACATCCACTTTACATTTAAACTTATAACATCCACTTTACATCTAAACTGCTCGGTGTTTCGGAAGGTACGTAAAACTACAGGTAACAGTTAGTGTCTAAATTATTCAATGAACCGTCGCAGCGATTATACTACAAGACTAAAGCGATAATGTCTGATGATAGTCGGTCTTTGAAACCCACCCCACAGTCATATCCAGTACAGTAACAGCAGACCCTGCCTAAATCGGAACACTAATATATAACACAATAGAAAGTTTATTGAAATAATTCCATATAACTTAATATAAGTATCTAGTTTTGAAATTAGACATATAATTGAAGAAAATAGTTATTTAATACTGTAAATTGACTACTAGTACTGAATACTAGTAACACTTCGATTTAATACACCGGTGTTGCAGCAACAAGCCGATACGCGGCCCTTTTGGACAAGCACTTGATATAATAATATGTTCTTCTTTTATTTTGTTGATTTTATTTGCTTTCTTATTTTGTTAACTCTATTTATTGTGCTTGTTCTGAATAAATGAGTGTTTTCTTTCTTTCTTTCTAATCATATTATTCTTTATAAAGATTATTTTAAAAACAAGATGTTTATTATTATGATGATATGTGATAAGTGTCTGTGTCTTAAAATACAGAGAGAAGACATACGTAGCGCGGAAATATCTTTCCTCAAGTATTTGTCAAAAGAAAAACCATTTATAATCTCATTATTTCCCTAACACTTACTAGTTTCAGCAATAGTCTCGCTAAAGTAGGGATAAATTGATATTTACAGCGTACAATAAGACAGAGGAAAAGCAGAATGTCGTACAAGGATATTGTCGTATAACTGTCTTGGCTAGTCCGGGTTAGAGGGAAATAAAATTTAATGATTATATTCTAGTGTAGCAATGGAAGTTAACATACTATTATTGAGGATAAGATATAATAAATGTGTATTTCTAATGTGTTAAACATCTGAAACAGGCCTTAGAGCCTTAGTTCCCAAAGTGGTCCGGGTGGACCCCCAGGGGTCTACGGGAGACACGATGGGGGTCTCCGCTGTCGTACGCAAATTTCCATAGTTAGATCTAATCTTCACATTTTTTGTCGAGTTTTGGGAATATGGTAGAAATGTAGCTGCAGGGGGTCCACCGGAACCAGCTAAATATTGAAAGTAGTCTATGAGAAAAAAAGTTTAGGAACCTCTGCCTTAGAGTAACATCTCCTGAAAACAGACCCTCATATTTAGGTTGGTAAAATGCTAAAGAAGTGAAGAATAAACCTGTATATCTGTTACACTGACTCATTAATGTGAAACATTCATATTAAATTCTTAAAAGAAAATAAATATATTTTGGCTACAAAATATGAAACGGTTGTCTATTCTCGACCTCTATAAATCGCCCGATACTCTCAACATTCTGGGACCACCTTCAACAGCACTCGCTTATCGACTGCCTTAAATCTCTCTCGGTGAGTTGAACACCCACAAATTTATTGTTCTCATTGGTTAGCGATGTGATTTCACTTCGAAAGCTAGTTAGTTATATTAAACTATTGTTTTCCGATAGTAGATATAGGCTTTGGTTCACCAGAGGAGAATTTAGTTGTAATTCCCAACTGAAAACTCGCTAATCAAGTTTCACCATCGCAAACAATTATAGAATTTATAATAAGGTCTAACTTATGTCTGTCTATCATTATCATCAGCCTGTCAAATACACGTATAATTTCTAATCTGTGCTTGGCATCCTTATGTACAATCCTGATCTATAATAGAGATATACATACACTCACGCCCTTTTCCCTGACTCTCCGGCGGGGAATCGAACCCCGGTCTCCCGCGTTACAGACGGGTATACTGACGGGTATACTACCGAAGAATTGGGGTAGGCAAAGACCACTTCTTTCCACTTGCTACGAGCAAGGTGGCTATCCGTAGCCCACTTTTCGCCCCCGCGGGAAACGAGACGTGTCGGGCGGCGAACTAAGACGCCGCCATTTTAAGGTTCAAAAGCTTTAAAATGCCTCATTGCGTTCCCACGAAAAATATAAATATATATAACTTTGTTAGCAATTGCTCATTTTGTTACTAATACCATCATGTAAGGACATAAAAGTTAATTCGTTCAAATACCTTTGACTTTATTCATTTTCATGAAGAAGTAACGTATAGTTTTAAAAATTTAAATTTAAATAGAACTTGCTCATTTGAACTTTCTATGTGCACCTAGTATAATGAAATCACTCCATTTCCGACACTTTAAAAGAGCCCAACGTCCATCAGTTCTACGAGTTAAATGCTCACTTTTAGTTTGCAATACTTTAAACCACTCAGTGACTCTGGATTCAGTATGAATTTTCTTGTTACGGATTTTATCTCACAGAAAGAGCTTGGTGTGAGTCAACACTCGACTAGATGGACCGATGACTTAATTAAAGTTATAAGCAAATCATGTATGGAGGTAACTCATAGTCACTCGGTGTGGTGATCATTAAAAGAGGCCATAGACGTCTATGAGCTGATATGATAACAATAATGATATTTTGATTCGTGGTAAACTAATAGATTTGTGCCTCGTGTTCCCATCCGGATGTCAGGGTTCGAATTCAGTCAAGTACCAATTTTTTTGCTTGAAAAACTTTATTATATCAACATAAATATTTGTATCAAACTCATGGACGTATTTATCTATTTAGATATAGCATTTATCTATATAAGTATTTATATCGTTGTCTAGAACCCAAGAACCCTAATTTGGGACAAGATCGATGTGTGTGAAAGTATCCAGAATATTATTATTATTTTTATGTACTCGTTTTTATTTTTGAAAGAACAGTGTTTCCCAATCACTTAACCCGCAGTCTGTCTGGCGGGTCTGAATAAGAACACATCCGCACTTTCTTAAGTCAGTATAATGCCATAGATTAAGGAGTATAATAGACCTCTTCATCAGCCCGTGAGAGTTCACTGTTGGACATGGTAGTTTTCTGTAAAAAGGAAAAGTTAACATGATGTTCAAGGTTGGCCTTATGTCTTGGAGATCACGGTAGATGTTGGTTGAATCGCAGTATACTCTCCTCCCTATTATCATGATACATCTTTCAGCTGTTTCTCACAGCATTCACTGCAGAAATGGAATGTAACTATTATTATAACGGCAACACACAGCATATAATGCATTAATAATAACAATCAGTACATCACACTAATTTTTTCATCACAAAATACACTGTTTAACGTATCTTGTGCCCCGTTTCACGTCTGAATCTAGTCGATGTCTGAAATTGTTCCTCCATCTGCGAACATCTAGCTAATATTTCCAACAAGAAATACACACCTGTTTTCCTTCTAACCACTTTGCAGAAAGGAAGGAAGTTGTATTTTAGTGTTTTCCGTCCTTTTTATATTTTCCCCTTTATACAGTTCAGTGTTTACCCTGAGATCCGAACAACGGCAAATCACCTGGGATTTGAGGATATTCGGGATTTCTTTTTTTCGTTATTTGAAAATTGTTTAAGAAATCTCAATGAGCCTATATATTAAGTATACATAGTAGAGCTGGTTCTGATAGGTATTGTTATTATTCAACAGAATATAAAATCATTTATCTTGTTTAAGATAAAACACATAAATACGAGTATTACATATTCTCCGAGTTGTTCACTAAAAGAATCAACCATTACTGTAGTATACAATGCATTGTTATTGGCATACACGCTTTATTTTTAATCTGATACCAAATTGTTCTATTCCGTAGGCTGCTGTGTTCCAGTGTCTAAATTAGAAGGTATATCTCCTCTTAAATACTGCAGCATGTTTCATCAAAAACGGTCCAGTAGAATTGAGGATACTGCTTGATCTCTGTTTTAGTAGCCGCCGTTAAGGTACGAGAGGTCAAGTAAAAGTGGTTATTAGTTTTTTTTATATAAATCTATGATTGTGTCGGGATTTCCCATGTAGCTTAAAATCGGCATTCACGGGGGCAGTGCCGCGGGCAAAAGCTATTCTATGATATAAATAAAGATGAACACATTTTGTCAAAGAGTGTTTATAATTTATTCATCAACTTTTCTAATTATTCATATCTTTTTAATTCCATAATGCTGAGAGAATTTAGTTTACTCTTTTACGACAACAGTGTATCATGCTAAGTAATCGCTGCTTTTAGCTCCTGCGTTAATTCAAAAAAGTTGTATTTTTAAAAGCCCGTTGAAAATTTTTCGCGTAATACGAGTTCTCGAAATTACTTTAGTTTGTAATAAGGGAACGTGCGAAGTCAATAGTACAGAGTAAACTCAAAAAAATGTTTTTAATAATATCTTAAAATGTTACTACCATGTTTATATGCTATCAGCTCACAGATGTCCACTGCTGGATATAGGCCGCCCCTAATGATCGCCACACTGAGCGGCTGTGAGCCGCCTGCATCCATCGATTGCCCGCGACCTTCACCAGATTATCGGTCCATCTAGTCGAGGGTCTACTCGCATCACACTTTCCGGTTCGGGGTCGCCACTCCAGCACTTTAAGACCCCAACGTGTATCAGTTCTGCGAGCTGTGTACCCCGCCCACTGCCACTTTAGTTTTGCAATCCTTTGAGCCACATCGGCGACTCTGGTTCTCCTGCGGATTATCTCATTACGGATCCTGAGCGTGACCTTGAGCTTTCTTATGAGGCCCATAGTCAGTGGCCATGTTTCAGATCCATAGTTCAATAAGAAATAAATAATAATAAATAGAATAAAGAATGATAATATAATAATAATAGCGAAATTTATGAAGTTTGCTGGATTTTTATATGAACTAAACACGAGCTGTAGGATAGCGTGTATCCTATAATAGAAGAAGGCACAGAAAAGGTATAATGGTGCCAGTCACAAATCTTATAAAATTAACAAATGAGCAGAATAATGTTGAGTTACCAACATATTTAAGCGTACCGTTATCTAATACAAATGAACAAGGAATCTTGAATACTATAACAAAGTTAGTCTTAAGTACGAGTAGGTGTCGCGTCTGTGATGTTATACACGTGCCTGTCACCCTGCGGTCTACTTTAGCTGAATAACGTTCGTTGAGACATCTAACCACAAAACTACTTCAAGTCTTCTTGTAGTAGACTAATTTAATAATATTTTTGTTTAAATATAAATTTATTTCAAAATTTGACTTAGTGCGATTTAGGATAGGTCAGGGAGTACTTAGTCTATTAGCCTGTCCAGCAAATAGTATTAAGCATATGGGTAAGCGACTCCGACCTCCCGAGCTACTACTGTCTCTTCTTACTCCTTCCGTGAGAGTAGTATCCTATATCCTATATATTATATAATCCTATATATTTATAGCCCTTTTCCTAAATTCCATATTCCTTGCTCAATACACCTTTCTTACCTCATCGTCTTTCCTTTCCTCTCCACTAAGCCGTGGGACCTCAATGAGGACACTTTTGAATATGGTGGTTCGCCACGTGGAAATGTGGGCTGCGGATAACTACTTTGATACATTAAACGATCGTAGCAAGCAGAAAGAGGTGGTCTCTACCTACCCCAATAGGAAAGGGTTGTAACTGTATTTATATATGTAGTATGTACTATGATCTATGCCTACCCTTATGGGATATCGCCGTGAGTGTATGTGTATCCTAAATCTTACATACATACATATGTATGTAAGATTTAGGATAATAGTGCTGATAATTACTCTAATGAATCTTATGACTCCTGACACTGACTCTTGGGAAGAGATGAGGTTGCGCTATTGTTATGTTAGCACCATACGTCGTACGCTTATTGTCTTCTAGAGGAAAACTTTGGCGTATTACCTTACCATTGTCATAATATTTACAAAATTACAGCTTCAATAAAACTTCAACAGGGCACGTCCCAACGTGCTCACAACGGTACATTAAATTTTATTCTCATACCAATGTACAAGTCATTTCCACCATGCTTACCAGGCATCTTATATTTGTTAACACTTTTTTATGCATTGTGCTGAAAGAAGAAATGTTTTCTACATCGAAAAGAATAATATATGTAGTTTCCTGTATATTCTTATCATATAAATACGGTATGAGCACGCAATTATTACGCTGATACCAAACACCACTTTTTCTACTTAGCAACATGTTAGACATTTAAAACGTCATTTGTTCACACAGTACAAAATTCAGTTATAGACTCTGTTACGATAACCAAACTATCAACATTTTAATTAGGCCTCAAACCACACCCCTCTGCTAAAACTTTGTTAGAAATTTATTAATCCCATGAGATAATAGATACCTTTGTCCACCTTTATGTTTGTAGCACAGAAATGTTTTTGAGCGTGAACTTTATATGTACCATTAGCTTTTAAACTCCATTTAATAGATTAAAATTAAAGGGATACCGATCAAATAAAAGTATGAGCCTGGTTCACCTCGCAAAATCAAAGCAGGTCACTGAGAATTTAGTTAGTAGAAATTTGACACATCCGCAAGCTGCCCGCATAGCTTACAGTAACCCTATACAAAATTTTCTCTGTGAAAAAAAAAGGCGGAGAGCGACTAATTTGGGAAAGGAATGCTTGGTTTGGTCATTTAGAAAGGGATGAGTGAGATTCGAATGACGAAACGAATATATCGGGCAAACATGAGTGGGAGTATCATAAGAGAGCGCCCAGAAAAAACCTACCATAATCAAATCAACAACTTGTTTAAAAATGGCCATGTTCGTTTAATCAATTAAACTCTATGAAAAGATTTAAGTGGCGAACTCTGACCTTTGCCTACACTTATGGGATATAAGTGTGTGTGTATATTTGTGACTAATTTTGGACGAGATATATAATTCGCAAAGCTCAGTGGTGGAATTAATGATTTCCTCCGATATATTCCGATCATAAGAAATGTAAACAACGTACAAAATATAAAATAACTCAAAAGAACGTGCGTCTTTTTTTTATTCAATTATATCAGTGCGGAGCAAAATAAATCAAAATCATTAACATTTCAGGCTTTCTCAATCACATTTCACGATCCTGCTTTCTTATCGGGCCATTACTGGACACCTTGTATAGTATGCCATTCTATCAGTATGAAAGATATGCTACGCTATATTTGCCGATTCACGATCTCGAATCAAATTCAAATTATTTTACTTAGACTAAACACTATCGATAAAGGTGTTGGTTGAAATGAATTTATTTATATTTTCACAGTGATTTTTCCATATGGTATGCAAAAATGGAGACTTATTATATATACTCTGCTTGCCCGATGCAATTTCACAATAGGACAACTTTTTTCAGCTACTGAATATATATCTATTTTATAAATGAAATAAAAACAGTTTTACGATTTACTTTAGCTTACATACTTTAATACTGAGAGGTATAAAATGTTACCTATTAAAATGGCATTGAGTTACGCTACAAATTACTATAAACAATAATATTTATTACGCATGAACACCACGATAACAACATATGTATTATATATATATAATAACACGGTTGACATCGTTTCAGAAAATTATATACATGATCTAGATAAGGCGAACAATACAAAATGAAAGCAAACATGCCTGAAACAGTAATCTAGCATACAAACCATTTAACTAAAGGACCATTTATCTACAAAGCAAACCGACGTGTTAGTATATAGGACACCGAGATGAGAGCGGCAGGATTGAGATAATTGCATTGATTTAACAGTACCGAAAGCCATGTTACTAAAAACAACTTTACTGTGATTAATTTGGATTTTGATTTTAAGTATAATATGGGCAACAGCGTTATCCTGCAATTGAACTAATATTTACTGCGATCTCCGGGACATCTGATTACGCAAATCTCTCTCCGTTTAGTAGGGCTGTGTCTAGCTCCCGGCCTAACGGTGGACGCACATGGACCGGTGATGAATATGATGATAACTAAAGCTTTAATAGACATCTGCGTTCAAAATTGAGAACGATTAATAATGTTGAACGAATTTGACCGCGTTCAGAATATAGATGAGTGACCACGCATAGTAGACATAATTTGAATTAATACCAGCTTTTGCCCGCGACTCCGCCCGCGTGAATGTCGGTTTTCCGCAACATGAGAAATCGCGACACAATCATAGATTTATATAAAAAGTCTATGAACCACTTTTACTTGACCTCTCGTACCTAAGCAGCAGCTACTAAAACAGGAATCAAGCTGTATCTTCAATTCTACTGAACCGATTTTGATGAAACATGCTGCATTAATTAAGTAGGAATAATACCTATAAGACTATAATAGTTTAATCAAAATCTAGCTGCTGATTTTTGTGTGAAGCCCGAATAAACAAATAAACAAACATCGACAGATTCGATTTCAGAAGCCCTGAATTAGTCGGTCTGAGTAGATTTTCTTTTTAATTTATTGGATTTAAAAACCTTGACATCTAGCAATTTTATAATCGTATAGATGATAAACACTAAGCTTTTGCACACAAATTTAGAATTATAAGACATTCTGCCCCATTCATATAATGTAAGTATTTGTCTAAACTTGAAAAGGATCTAAAGAGTACCTACGTAATTTTACAACAAATCTTTTATTTGAGAGCCAAATTATGTAATAAGGTAATTTTTTTGTTACGGAAATTGAAGTAAAAAATTTCTGATTATCTTTGATAAGTAAGTACTACCTGAAACCGGAGGCTTGGCTCGCAACAACAGAGAACAACGCAGAAACAGTGACAAACTTTTTCGTATAATCCCTTTAAAAAATAATGGGCCACTAAAAAATTTAAGAACAAAATAAAAGCAAGATAAAGTAGTGTCCTAAATTTAAAACTTTAAAAATGATGGGCCTTTATTTTTACCACAATTTTGAATGAATACCTACCTAAAGGTTATTTTTGTTACAAGTTTCATCATTACTGAATAGATTTTAAGCTGATTGGTATCTAGTCTTTCTTATTTTTTAAATTAAAGTTAAAGATTGGTTTGTTTAGGCATTATGCTATGCCGTAATTTAACGATGGGAGCCAAAAACGACTGCGCGGCAACTCGTGGAGAGGCTGCGATCGCAACACCTGGTGACTGTCAGCACCCAAACTGCCAGGAGGTGACTGAACGAGGTTGGTTTAACGGTAAAAAAGTACCGCAGCGAGGTGGTAAATCCTATGATTGTTCCGTACAGAATTCAAATGGGGGAGGATTTCACCTTCATGCGAGACAATTCTTGAGCACACACTGTATGTCCGGTCATGAACGTTTTCCCCGAACAAAACATTGCAGTCTTAGACTGGCCTCCACATTCTTGTGACATGAATTATATTGAACACGCCTGGGATTTACTCGAATAAATGGCATTTGAATACGGAGCAAGAGCTCTTTCGTCATCTTTCTCGGACATGGAGCATGATTTCACAGGCCACATTAGATAAATTAATATTCAGCATGCTAAGGCAGTGCAGAATCTTAGTTCATACTTTAAGAGGTCCAACTGACCACTGAATATCACCTGAATAATTATAGAAGTTATTTATACTGTGAAATGATAATTATTTATACTGTGAAAATATAATTTAAACTGTGAAATTATAGGAAAACCTATAATTTCACACTCTAAATTTTGTCTTAACCCGTCTTCTCTGTTTATTTACTAATTATTTTTGACACAATTTTATTTTCATTCTTAATAAATCTTTTTTATGNNNTTATTCTTTATTGTACACAAACAGATAAATACATTATTACATAAGAAAAAATTTATGTACAAAGGCGAGCTAATAAATATTTTTTTTGTGCTGTTGAATCTTATTTTGTTCTATTTTTTAAACAAACCTAAAATTCTTCTAATCATATAATATTATTTATATTAAATATCTAAACATTTTATCTTCGAAAAATAATTTGTGTCTTAGACAATGTCGACTAGTGTATATTAGTATGATACTTTAGTAGTGTAGTAGTGCCAGAATCGGCTTGCTATCAAAAAGGTTGTTAGTTCGAACTCAGTCCCGTACCATTATTTCTAATTCATATACGGTCTTGATTGTAACAATAATGGAGAAGGAAAACTTCGCGAGAAAACCTGCATACCTGCATGGACATATGAAATCTACCAACCTGCACTAGGCCAGCGTCAGCTAGGGAAAGTCCGTGCCCATGTAGTGAGAACTAATATGAACTTAGGATAATGATGATATTGAAGATAATTTATAGGCAATGTCCCATCATATAATATCTACCTATCTAAATTTTTGCTAAATTTCAAACAATCGCTGTCAATTGTTCGAAATTCATTCGGATCATTTAAAATTTATTCTTTATCGAAGTATATGTGCGAAAGATTAATTTTTATCATATAATTTATTATTGTGTATTAGTCTATCATATATGGTGACTCATCTAAATTCTGATCTCGTCCAAATTTGTTTAACATTATAGATCGTTGCCAATTTTCAGCTTTAGTCATTATCATAATAATCATCAACTCATATAAGTTCACCGCTTGACGTGTTATCTATTCACAATTCAAGGTGATAGACAAACGTACTTTTATATTATCATGTTAGAATATATTTATTTATATATAAATAAATATATTCAAATTATTCAAATATATAAATATATTCAAATATATTTAAATTTATTTATATATAAATAAATATATTCTAACAAGTATATAATAAATGTACCTATAGGTACAATTTTTATTACATGTATATTTGTATTTATTATATGCAGATATATTTCTATTTATCATTTAATTTATATCCACACAATATTACAGCTACGCATCTACGAAACATACCGTCGAAGTTTGTGTTACGAAAAACTCGTAACACAACCAGTAGACTCTGATAACGCTTTACTTATTTTGTTTTATGCTACCATTTTATAAAAAGTAAACCAATTTTCCAAATGTTTAGCGTTATCAAGCTTACGTAACTTCTATTTTGTAAAAAAATAACGTCAGTTTTTCAGTATTTCTCTCTAATAGGGTTTTTGTAAGTAAAAAAGCTTGTAATATACATGAAAATGTTATGTAAAACATTCGCGGGCTGAAATAAGTACTTAGCTCTGCAATTCTGTGTCTTTGTTGTCTTCAAATTTTACTTAATACATAAAAGAATGCGTAATATGAAATGTATAAATACGGTAAAGTGAATGAAAACACTTCAAGGTTAAAATTTCTACTTAATTTTAAAAGCCCAACAGCTGAACTGAATTACATGAATTTAGTTCGCATTTAGAACATGAACATTATCTGTAAAGTTAGAAATTATAGTTTTTATTGCAATATTATAAGAGAGAAAGTATGGGCGACTAATAGTCATATCAACCTTATAAATGCATATGTTTCAATATATTTACATTTGTTATGGAAAACTAGCTAAAGCGAATGCAATAAAATTTGGTATAACGCTAAAATTCATTATTCTCCTTATACATCCTTCATTATTTAATGATTATTTATTTTCCAATATATCTACACAAATAACATTTATTACTTTTATACTTTATTATTCCAACGCCACCCAAATGTTTGACTGGTAAAGTTGAAGGTTGTCACAGACATTTGTGTGTGATGTTTTTGAAGAAAAATATGTTCAAGAATATGACTTGAGATACTTTTTATAGCAATATCACATGGACAAAGATCTGAGCAACAGTTATTAGTACATAATCATTACAAACCCTATCCGGTTCATTTATCAGGACACGAAATTAATGATTTATCGGAATCGCCTTAAATAATAGCGCTAACGAGCAGGCCGTTTATACTTGCTAATCAGATGATTAATTTTAAACAACCATTGAAATGCAAGCGTTATTATTGCCACATCGTATATAATATTTTGACCCGCGAGACTAGATTGTCTAAAATTTATTCTAAAATATTTGTACGTAATTTTACTTGTTCTTGTAACTGACCCTCGGGAAATCAAGCTATTCTTTCTTTTGTTTGTTTGGTGATCAATCTAGGTTGACAACTTGCTTGTTACAACTAGGTACTATCAATGTTTGTTGACAGTTGTTTATGAAGGAACATCTACGTAGTTCACAGTGAAGATTTTGGGTTGAATTGTATGTATGAATGTAAAGAAATTGCAATTTCACCGGCTTTCAGTCATCCGAATAATTTGAAATTTTGCAAACGTATTAGGAACTGATGATAACACAATTAATTTTTTTTTTAATTTGTAAATATAGTTTAAAAAACTAAAAAGAGAAACATGATTTTTATAAATAAATAAAAAAATAAAAAATAATCTTTAAATGAATAAAGTTGGTTTTATTAATTTTTTTCTTCTAAACTATAGTTTTAATCGTTCGTTAACCTATATAAGTCCATTGGCGCATGTTAATGTTGGGTATTTTCAGTTATAAAGGCGAAAGTTTTAACGCTTGTTCCGCTAAATTAAACGAAACGCCTGTACCGATAATACTGAAGGAAAGATTGATATGACTCTAAGAAAGGATATAGGCTAAATCATCATCAACACTCTACTATTGGTCATGTGCCTCTTCCTTAATAAGGAGGGATTTTTTATTATCTCCACGCTTGTCAATAAGCGTCTTGGAAATTTCAAATTTTCAAAAATCAATATTTAAAAACAAACTACTCAGGTCGACTAATTAAGGGATTCTGAAATCAAATCCTTCGCTGTTTATTTGTTTGTTTCTATAATTATTTTTTTTTTATTTGTTTGTTTATTTGTTCGGGCTTCACGCAAAAACCAGCGAGCATATTTTGATTAAACTGTTACAGTCTTAAGGGTACTATTTCGACTTAAATACTGCGAAATGTTCCATCAAAATTGGTCTAGTAGAACTGAAAATACAGCTTGATCCCTGTTTTAGTAGCCACCGTTAAGGTATGAGAGCTCAAGTAAAAGTGGTTTATGTTTATTTTTATATCTATGGTTTTTTCTAGATATATAATTGTGTCACGATTTCCCATGTTGCGGAAAACCGGCATTCACGCGAACGAAGCCGCGGGCAAGTGTAACAGGACATCGCAAACATGGGATAGTAGCAAATGTAGCCAAATCTCTAAAATCGCGGGATATCTGTTATTCTTGAAAGACAAAGATTAGTTGTTCGTATTAATATCATCAGCGATCCCTATGCCG
>WUAW01038004.1:5106-16304 GCA_017165845.1 Thaumetopoea pityocampa | reverse complement strand
GGGGGGGGGGGGGGGGGGGGGGGGGGGGGGGGGGGGGGGGGGGGGGGGGGGGGGTTTCCATAATATTACGCTTGATACGCGTTTTGGAGGTCACAGTAGCAGTTTGTAGATCGGAGAAAAATACTGCCAATTACCCATGTGTAATCCCATCACGACGTAGGATTAGGAATTGGGGGTGAACAAATTTTCAGGTAGTAAGTAAAACGTGAAAACTTATTAATAGCATCAATCAAATTGTATCTTCTTAATTAGTTGTCATCCAAATGAACACTCATGGAAGGTTTCTAAGGAGAGGATTTGGGTGTCTACCTAGAGGGCTGGACAGGGCCGTCTTAAGCATATTCGGCGCCGGGGTGCGCGAGTCAGCTCCGATTGCGTGGTCTCATTGTAGCTGGTACCTATCGAAATTCATGGCGGTCGGCTTGCGCCCCGTAGGACTCTGCGTCCGGGTGCTCCGCACCCCCTGAACCCCCGGGTAAAGACGACCCTGGGGCTGGAGTCTCCGAGTGGAATCAAAAAGTAAAACGAAACATGATTAGCAATTTTTTAATTTTTAATTTTAATAACTTTAGAAATTGTTCGGAAAGAAGACAATGGTTTTCAGCATCATTATTAATTAATATTATGATATGAACAATAATAATTATAGCTATTATTTTAATACTATCGTTACGACAATGGGTATGACGCAATAACGGTCTACACTACCGGTATTTACACGCTAACTGTAGATATCACACAACGTAACAATAAAATACTAGATGGCATAAGACGACAATAAGATGCTTCGGATACATCACTTTAAACGAGAAATAAATCTTGTCTATGTGTAAACGAGAAATCTTGTCTACGCATTGTTTATTTGAAAACGGCTCTAACGTTTATATTTATATAAAATTTTTCTTTTCAAGTTTATGTTAATAGATTCACACGGTATTTATCGCCATCTACATAGATTATTTAGGTATTAATAGGCTAAAAAAAATACTATCAAAATTAACAAATTTATGTAGTGACATCTGTTGTTGAGTAGCAAATATCATTTTATTAGATAATGGCAACATTTCCTGTGGGAATTTATCACACCCCATGGTTAATACGAAAGACGCCGAGTTTATTGTTTTAACGTTAAGCAGGTTATTTAATATATTCCAAGTTGCAACAAATACAAATAAAAAATTATGTCATGAACTGCTTAATTGTATTGTGCTGAGTTTAAAAAAATATTCCATCTTCATATATTCTTCTAGTATTATTGTGACTTCTTTAGTGTTGATAGCTTACTGTTCTAGCAGGTGACATGGCCCGTGTGTGAGGCGAGCACAGGTGACTAACTGTCACTTGTGATTATACTTTAGTCGCCGTAGTCTTGGCGAAGACCAGTGTGCTTCAGAACCCAGCTGGTATCATAGGTTTATGTGGCCTTCCAAACATGGAAGAAGTCAGGTTTATAAAACGTCATAAATCGTCTAACACGCATTTGTAGTAAGCGTTGATGAACCCAAATATCAACTCAAATGCAGACCACTGACTACCTGACCTATATTTTAAAAATCATTACGACATTCACGACGAGGGATTAGCCAGAGACGTCCGCACAAACGACTCAGACATTGAGACGACACCTCCGTTAGCACGACTTTTACGTCATATTGAGGGGAAGAAATGTCACTTTTCTACCAGTACATTAATCCCAGCGGCCATAATAATATATATTTATTAGTATATTTTATTTTTAACGTATCTATTAGTATTTGATATATTTATCTTTATTGTATTTGCATCTATGATAGGTTACATTTATTGCTGCATCTACTTCATTGTCTGTGCACTATCCAAAGGTTGACCGGTAGAAATGCCCTCGACATTAAGTCCGCTCAAACATATATAATGTATAAAGTGTAAATAAATAAATAAAATAATCAGAATAGTAATTTAATTATACAAAAAGTTGTCGTCAATATAAATTGTGTATTCAGTAGTAACAGGAATAATGAAATTTACCGGAATCTTACATCAGTCGGCATAATGCTGCCAATAATAATTAGAAAAATCTATAGGGCTGTATTGCTGTGAGGCGTTGACATAATAATACCGTTACTATACTCGTTTTTCTTGGATGGTCTACTAGGAGGATCTACTAGGTTAATGGATAGCAGCGTTATCGTGTTATTCAATCAATAGGTACTACGATATTCAAAATGCCTGCTTGCCAAGATTATGGCAAATCTCTCGTTTTTAAATTGAAGGTCTATGCCCACCAATGGATTTCTACGGACTGATGATAATAGGACTGTAAGTACTCTAAGTTAAAGGATGACTATAACATTTAGAGGCCCCGTCAGGCTTGTGCCCTACGTTATAATTGCTTCAATCAAATATCCGGCAACAGCGCGCTATGCATTATAAAATATATTTTTATAACGCGCTATTTTATACGTTTTAATATGAATGGTGGCAAAAGTCGATGTAAGTACACGTGGGAGCTCCGTAACCGCAATCTAAACTATCGGATATTCGAAATAAATCTATCCGTAACCGTAACCGAATCTATTTTGTTATTTGTATTTTTAACTAGATAACAAATAAAATGAGTAGCCATAATAATCACTTATATGACTGATTTTAATATCAAACGATAACCTAGAAATAAAGTCAAATCATTACCTATTTGTATTTTACTTTTACAGTTCATTAAAAATCTTAAATTAAAAATCCGTAACTGAAACTATCCGAAAATGACGTTTATTATATTTAGTTCCTTTGACACCAATAGATGGCGCTGTGTGAAAATTTGATCTCGATATGGTTTCGTTTTAATTATAACACAATTTGGAATGTGTTAAATTTTTTACAGAGGAAGAAAATAAAAAAAGTGAAATTGAATAATTGACGATAAAATAGGGTGAAACAAACGAAACGGTTTTATTTTAGGAGTACAGTTTGTGCATTAAACACATGATTAATTCGAAATAATTTCATATCGGTAATATTTCTGCTCCAATATCATCCGGGAACACGGGACGACTAGCCGGCTAGTCGCTACACGCGCTGTGAACTTTTGCTCTAATATTATAACTCAATAGAAACGAGAAAAAAAATGTATTGGAATGATATTTTTAATCGATAGGTCACACTTTCGATTAGAATTAATGTCATTCCAATACATTTTTCTTTTTCATTTTTATTAGAGGTAACGATTATAAAAAGTCAACTTGGCCAGGGGCTGATAGCTCGCGCTGTTTGTTATATTTAAATGTCGCAATATGTTAAAGCGTTAAACGCTATATTAACCACCATTATCCCACGTCCGCTTATAAGAAAAACGGAGAAGATTGTAACCATTACTCTCAAAATTGAATTATAGCGTCAGTTTCTGTTTAGTTTTTATTTGACGTGTTGCGTCGTGAACATTAGCTCATAGTCGCACACGCTAGTAACGGCAGTGGGCGATGTATATTATATTATTATATGTTAATGCTTTTAAGTTCTCTAAAATAATGTTTTATGTCGTGGCTGCATATTTATTTATTAATATTTCCATTCAACAAAAAACTAATATACCTATTAACCATCAACCTATTATGCTACGGCCACACTACCTCTACCGTCTACCGCCCATTACCACAATAATTATGGCATTAAATTACCGCCGAAAACACCGCGTGAAGTGGTGCTGTTATACTACAGTTTACTTAGATATGACAATGAACTAGGCGGTAAAATATAATTTTTCAAGATGACGGTTTAAGTGTGGTATAAATATATCATCAATGGTACTTGGAAATGATAAAGATTCTTTGATTCGACCCCAAGCGTCACACATCATCACAGGTGTACATAACACCACGATTTCTATGATTCTTCTGTGTCGAGTATCCCATAATAGTTCAGATTGGAATAATTCCAAAAACTATTCATGCATTTCCGTTAAGTTCATGTTGCACACTGAACAAACGGTAATGTGGCCACACATACATTAAATTCGGCTGTAATCTTCTTTGATATGTGAAAAAAGACCACCACCGGAGCTATTGCCTACTTGGCTTATCGCCATATGCCATATTGATTGGCACTGTGAAGTTATGGCCACTAATCGTAGCTACATCTAGATGTTGTTTTAATCACAGCCGTAACTATTGGCATATCACGGTAGTGTGGCCGTAGCATCATACAAAGCAGTTGTGTTTTAAATTTTCAAATTAAGAACACAGTCGTAGACCGGTAAGTTTGTGGTACACTAACTATGTCTTCCACCTTAGAATAGGTGCGCACTGAGAGATAGAAGATATTGTTTTGTCCTTACTCTTTCTCTGTGAGAAGGAGGAGGATTTATTCAGCAATCTATGTTTTCTCTATTAACGTTCTGAACAATAGTCTCCTAAGGATGGACGGAGACTTGTTATTGTGGGTGGGTATATGTGAGTTTCACAAAACTATTACAAATTGTTTAAAATTGGCTCAATAGTACCACCGTATAATAGATTTGCTGTGTGGCGCTGACACAATAATAGCGTCACTCCATCTCTTCCCGTGAATGCTGTAAAAACCAGCTGAGGGATGTGCCCGGATAGTGGGCCGCAGCGTTATACAGTTATTCAATCAAAATCTAATGCGATCTCCAAGACGGTTGTCAAACGAGAAGATTATGGCAAATCACCCCTTTGGGGGGAGGAGGGTCCATATCTATCAGTGAACTTCCAAAGGCTGATGATATACACTCGGCGCTGGCAGAAATGGCGCAAATTTGCAGCAGATTGCCACTATGAAAAAAGAAGTAGAAAGGCTGATGATGATGATAAGAGTTTTGACCAACATTACTATTTACGGCCGAGGTCCACGGTTGATGAATATTCTCCCGTGTAGGATTAAAGATGTACTGCTGCCATTTTTTATTTATTTATATATAAATAATATTTTTGAGTTAGGAATATTTTTATTTATTCGCGATAGTTTGTGTAATTTTGAAATTTGAGAAGGTACTAATTTGTTTCCACTGTAAAACCTGCACGTGAACCCGTTAATGGCTTAACAGTGACCGCAGAGGCGATGCACTTACAGCAGAGGATACGAGTGGTCAAGTTTTCTGGTTCCATCGCGCGGTAAAAATATGATTTTGGTTCGATCCTAATTTACAATAATATTTGGTTAATTCAACACTAAGCCGATATATTCTTTCTATTTTCATAAGACAGGGTTAGCTAACTTGATAACTAAAACTTTTTAATCACATGGATAACACCAGAGATCTTCGACAGCCTTCGGCGAAGAAATAAAATTATACATAACTCTCCGAAGCATCTATCTTATCACACAACAATAATATTCATAATATAATATTCTTTTAAAAGCAAAAAGCTATGAAAATGATTCTAGAAATTATATTTATATAATTATGTTTAAAAAAGTCCTTTCTCTTTTAACGGTGTTGAGATTAAAATACCCGTTAATTTTAACTGTTAAACAGCCTAAATATTTTTATATTGACTATTACTCGCTATAACTTAGCTAACTTAATTACTGTTTATATATAACATCGATATGTATGTTGGTATTCGTAAAATTGGATGTTTTCTCTATATAAAAAAAAGATTTGCCCCATTGTATTTTTTTTAAATTCCAAACTGTATGTTATATTCTAATAAATCTATTTCGACATATTAATTTCGTTACAATTTCGATACAATTTTATTGATAATTTCGAATATTTATAGATAACTTCAGGAGATTTATTGCGATAAATTTTACTATGTTATTAAAATTGAGATAACAAAATATTAAAATTTATTGCAGTAAGTCTCGCAAAGTGATCTTATAAACACGAGTACCTATAGGTTGCGAACGTTCATTTGGATTATTCATAATTACATTTTTTTTTAATTTTCGTGTACAGTATTTGCCTACTTATTAAATGATTTAATATTTTAAATGTGGTATTTCACTTTAGTTATTTACAATATTAACTGAAAGATATTTACATCGCGATGCAAGGAGTGTGGTTCCTTTTATAATACAATTCGTTTTATTTATTTATTTTTTTATCAATTATTTATAATTCCGATAAATAAAGGTAAATAAGGAAGCAAAATAAAATAAATTGAAATAAGATAAAAGCAAATTTATTGCTAAAATAAAATAAATCTCTATAAACCAAGCAATACAATACAATATTTGCTTAATCGTGTTATTTTGTGTTTTGATTTGTACATTTTCTAATATATATATATATATATATATATATATATATATATATATATATATAAATGAAAAGTAAATAGATCTACTGTAGGTCCGGAACTAAAACGAAAAAAAATTATAAAAATGAGAACTAAAACATTCTAAAATCACAAAGTTGAGCGCTCCCGCGGCTAATATAAAAATAATGCAATAGAAAAAAACATACGACAGTACAAAATAAACATTAATAATTTAATTATTAAAACTTACATAACCCGATTATAATATTTTAAACCTCACCGGTTTCAATAAACATAATAATACTTTTCAACTCGGCTCGTTACAACTTAAATTTACATCTGATTGCACTTTTTCGTTAACAACGACTCTCCCCACCACTACCCACTAGCGCTCGGCGAACGCTCGCGAATATCTTACACGTCACTACCGCGCGAGTGCCCGCTATGTACAGCCGCGTCGCGGGCCTCGCCGTCTATTTGGTGTGTCTATTTACATTCGAATCGAAAAGCTGTCACTTAATTATAGTCAGATATTTGTACCCAGTCGAGGTACGGGTTCACATTAAAATATATTAAAGCAAAAATGCATCCATTTGTATCGTAAGTTTTTGTTTTCACCCTCATCAGTGTCCGAATCGTTAGGGTACTATTTACAGTCTTTGGCCTTATAAACCGATCGGCGCTCTCTACACACTACCCTCACTACACAAATCGTCCGATCACTTGTCCTATCCTCGCACTGCACTGCACGTAGTCCTAGTACTCCCAGCCGTCGTCTGTTTCAGACTTAATTTTGTCCTCTGGGATGACGTCATCGGGCGTGTGTGAAGGGCGCGGCGTATGTGGCGTGTGCGGCGTTAGCGGCGTATGCGGCGTGTGTGGTGTGTGCGGGGTGTGCGGGGCGGGAGACGCGGAGGGGTCGCGCGGCGCGGGCGCCGGCTCCACACGCACTGTCTCTTCGGCCTCGCGTCTGAAGTCATCGCTCCTCATCACGCACACCCCATTGATGATCACCTCGTCCGGGTTGCGCGGCTTGTCCTCCTGCCAGTCCGGGTTAACCCACTGCGGTGCTGCCGGCTTCCGCCGGCTCGACCGCCCGGCGGGAGTCGATGTCGCCTTAGGCTCGGTTTTTGAGTCCTCGTCCATGGAATCCTCTGAACCAAGGTTGCTTTCGACATCGTCATCCTCAAAGTCGTCCCCGTCCGGTTCCCGTTTCAAAGGCATCGATAGATCCAAACCACCGGACTGGTCCTTCACCCGCTCGTCCGTAGGGATCAGACCCCGTCCGATTAGCGCGGCGAGATTTGTGTTCGCGGCGAAATAAGGTGGATACGGTAGAGGCACTCCGGCCAACCCGATCCTTTCCTTCTGCAGTTCCAGAAGCCTCTGATTCAGAAGCAAACGGAACTGGACGGGGTCGAAAGGTGCTGATGACTGGTCCCTCGCTGGCGGCTCCGCTGGTAGACCGTGGGGAGCTTGTTGTTTTAGCCTCATGCGATGGTTGTGGAACCAATTTGTGATCGTCCTCGATGACAGACCTAATTCTGCCGCCAGGAATTCAATCGTCGGCATATTCGGGTATGGATCTAAAGCGAAGGCTAATCTTAAAGCTTCCTTTTGTTCTTCCGAGAACAGTACTCGTTGTTTCTTGGCACAGGGTGCTCCTGAAGTGGGGCCCGGTGAACTGGAGTGGTAGAACTCGGAGGTATCGTTGGAAGACGTATCCGAGGAGTTGTCCTGACCAGGCCCACTCGATCGCCGTCGCTTGCTCGCCTCTCGTCTCTCATTCTTTAGCGCTTGCAGTCGGTCGATATTGTGAGCGTCGCTTAGCCATAATTGCATCCGAATGAAGGGTTCTCTCCCTTTGATGCTAAGCATGTGCCAAGGCTTGGGTTTGGACAGCAGTTCGCTAACAGAGCCTTGGGATAATCCTAACACGGCTTCGCCGAATATTTTTTGTCCTATATTGTTAGCTAGTAACGCCTCCTTTATTTTGGTCGTGATAGTTTGAGTGTCTAAATCTTGCGTTAAGGCGGCCATTTCGTATACGCTTGGCGATATGTGTTGGTGGAGGCTCCTCATGATAGGCGGCTGGTGGTGCTGTTGGGGTGGAGGTTTTCTCTCCTTGTTGTTGTTCTCGTGGTGTTGCGGCGGTAACGTTACCGCATGGTGCGGTGGGAACCCTGGCGGGGTCAGCAACAGGGGCGTAGACTGCCCTAAGTGGCTGAGGTGACCCGGCCCCAACAATTGTTCCTGTTGCATCTTAGTGAGTAAGGAAGTTGCATCTGAGATCATCTTATGCGTCGGCGGCATCGGCTTGTTCATGTTCGGCGGACACGCTGAAACGAAAAAAACATTGATTACACGATTGTGCTTTGAATGGAGGCTCAGTTTTCCCCATGGGTATTTAAAACAGGATTTCTATAATCGTAGTAATTAGGGTAATGATGGTCTCGAAAAATAACTTGAATCAATATGATTGATTATTGATCACAATTATGATTGATCATTATTATATAAGCAAAAACCATCCGTTCTCAGCACTGCAGTCTCAAGCGCCTTTTTACTGGTGCGTCGTAAAAGACATAAGAGCAAGTTTGTCGGGAATTGGAAAACCCAACTCTCAGAAATCACAAATATTTTTTGTATGAATATATTCAGACAGAATGGGATGTACTTACGAGGTGCTCCGCTGTAGTTTCCAGTTCTCATTAGCTTTTCCGGCGCTATTTTGTACTGCGACGCGACCAGTTTGTGCACCGCATTGTCGTCCTCCAGGAACATCTTCATTCGAATGAACGGCTCTCTGCCTTTCTGCGTTAACATGTGCCATGGTTTGGGTCTCGCTAGTAAATCGCTCACCGATCCTTGCGACAAACCCAAAACAGATTCACCGAACAGTCTTTGGCTGATCGAATACTGACTCAACGCTTCCTTGACCCTTCTCACTATGTCTTCTGTATTCAAGTTGTTGAATAAATCAAACTGTTGTTGCGTTATGGGTGGAAGGACCGCCTTCATTGACCTTTGTGGAGGCGGATGGTGCGGCGGGTTCGTTGGCTGGGATATCAGGCTATTCGTGATTGAAGCCATTCGTTGTAAAGGGCTTGCAGCCGCTGAATTGCTAAAGTCTTCATTCGGCGTTATTGCTGGAGGCAATATCGCATTTCCGAGTGGACTGGATGCTGACGATCCAGTTGATTGCTGTCCAGGCTCTAATTTTGGCCTCACTAATGAGAAAGCGCTCCCTGCGTGCCTAATAGCCTCTTCAGCGTCCATTGATCTATCCTTATCACTATCAGTCATTCCATTAATTTTGGCATTTTTATCTTTCGGTAGCGACAGGTCCTGGACTGCCCCGGAACCGTTTATTTGCTGATTTTGTGCTTGCTGCATCGCCTGTTGTTGCAGTGCGAGCAGGTTCGGAAAGGGCGGCATTCCTGGCAAATTGTGCAAGTTTGGAATGTTGCCTGCTGGCTGAATCTTGGCAAGCTCCCTGTGATACGCTTCCAGTGCCATTCGGATGTCTTCCGGTGGCCTCTCCATATGTGGGGGCATACCGCCACTGAAAAAAGGGGGAAACATGCTACATGTTAGTTTTAGATTTGCTGTTCTCGTTCAAGACATTGCAAGATCTATATACGCGCCTACAGAACTACTGTTATATTTATGTGCTTTGGAAATATACATGTATTCGAATCAGTATGTATAGCCAATCAATGCCCAACCGATGACGCTTCGTCTGTCATGCAAATGACGGCTTTTAATTTTATATAGTGATTTGGGAAATTATTGTTATAATTCGGGAGACAAATAGAAGTTTTACAAAATGGTGCATGTAAATTTTTTTATTCATACACCACGTATGTAAATTTTTTTTTTCCACAATTAAGTAAAGTGGTATGTGCTTATTGCATACCGATATGAAAGGTTTATAATATTTATCTTCGGTGTTGTCGCAAATTGTGATCTCTTCAGGAGAACCTGTGAATGGACAGGATTTTACGATTGGGTGATCATGATGGAAGAGAGTGATGTGCAAATTACTATCATAATTTACAATATATTATGTTTTGATTTAAATATATAAATTAAAATTTCATGTGATGATAGTCAAGCGCCTTAGTTCCCAAAGTGTCCAGTTGGACCCCCGGGGGTCCACGGGAGATTCGAGGGGTGTCTACGTTGGCGTACGCAAATTTCCCTAGTTAGATCTAATCTTCACATTTTTTGTCGAGTTTTGGCAATATGGTAGAAATGTAGCTGGGTCACACAAAATTTAGCTGGTTCCGGTGGACCCCCTGAACCAGCTAAATTTTGAAAGTGGTCTATGAGAAAAAAAAGTATGGGTACCTCTGGTCTAGCGGAAGGTCCATGCGTGCTTTATTGTACTACCGAAGGACGGGTCTCTTCACGTTATGAGAGGATTTACTACAATTCCATCGTTTAGTGAGGAATAATGAGGAATAATGAAAAATGAATAGAGAATCTAGAGGCTCAAGTTCTCAAGTTCACGATTTAAGACTCGACTATGCGAATGTACCTCATCCCCGGTCCATATCGTCTTCAATACGGGGCGCACGGACTTCCCCTGATCAGGAGGGGGACTAAGTTGTGTCCTACCGCGCTGACCTAGGGCGGGTTGGCAGGGTTTACACACCCATGCGGGCATGCAGGGTTCCTCCTCCTTTGAGTATATTGGTGTCTACAATGTAGACTGTACATGAATTAGAAATAACTCAGTGGTACAGGACCGGGATTGAATCTACGAGCTATTGATCGCAAACCGCGTCAAGCACCACTAGACTATCAATGTACTCAAAGTATCTACATACATACACTCACGCCGATATCCCATAAGGATAGGCAGAGACCATAGTACATACTATACAGTCACACCTCTTTCCCATCGGGGTAGGCAGAGACCACTTCTTTCCACCTGCTAAGATCGTTTAATGTAGCAAAGTAGCTGTTCGCAGCCTACATTTCGCCTCCGCGGGC